>JAPFRF010000372.1:0-77879 GCA_029282475.1 Phrynocephalus forsythii | reverse complement strand
GTCACACCTTGTGAGACATAAGAGAGTTCATACAGGAGGAAAAAAATACAAATATGGGGAATGTAGGAAAAGTTTTACTGAGAATTCACACCTTATTAATCATAAGAGAATCCACACAGGACAGAAACCATAGAAATGCCAGGAGGGAACTGTTTTGATGAGAATTCCGGTCTTGTGAAGCACAAGATGATCCACATAGAAGAGAAACCGTGAAAATGCATAGAATGTGGGACATGTTTTGCTCACAATTCACACCATTTGGACTATAAGACAGTCCACACTAGAGAGAAATCATGCAAAATGTCAAGAATTCAGGAAATGTTTTCTTCAGAATCCACATGTTATGGACCACCAGGCAGTACCATTAAAAGTAAATAAAGAAGTGGGTGACTTGGCAGCTGTTGGACTGAATGAGCTTGATGGAGAATGCTATGGTGTTTTATGGTAAGATACCAGAGGTACTGTATAACTATTAATTTTTGTGCCCAGAGTTTCGCATGGTGCTGCTACAGAGAGAGAACGTAGGAATTCTTGGTTTAGAGTATAAAATGACCCTCTTGGTTTTCCACTAAGTCTACCATTTTGTCTTTTCTGTTGCCTGTGGGAAATTGGCTGCATGCTATATCCATGCTTGGTATGGGTTCACAGCTTTTTGGACGTAAATATCAATGAGCAGGTTGAGAGATCTCAAACGGCATATTCTGTATTGTAGCTCAAGCTGGCCCACTCTGCTTGGTGGTTCTCTTCTCTTCTTGGCAGGTCTTGCTTTTAAGTAAGTTCATTTGCCTTCCTGATCCAATGATGGGACAGGCTGAGAATAACACTTCTCATAGATGCGCTCAGGGACGAGACTGGGCGAGTCTGTTTTTTTCACGCAGGCAGAAGCCAAAACACCATGCCCTGCAAAGATAAGCCATAAAGTGTCTGATGCTGGGGAATACAATAAAAGAGGTGAACCAAAATTTTCCTGACACAAAATGAGGAATAAAATGTACACTTGGGAAAAATGTTTTCAAGGCCTGAAGTTTGTTTACATACAGCATTTTTATTTGTAAAAGACTATATCTTAGACTAAAAACTGAGGGCTATCTTATGCATGGAAGTAAGTTGAAAGGGGAACTGTGTGGTTGCAAAATTAATTTTGGGTTTGAAACATGGGATTAGTCTTATACATGGGGGTGCCTTATAGATGGAAAAATACAGTAACTTTATTTATTCAAGATCCTGAAGTTAAAACAGCCTCTATAGAATGTTTCATTAGTCAAGTTTAGTAACACGGGAGTATGTAAGACTATTCAGACTGGGAGAAACCAATTTATTCCTGGATATGGTGTTGTTCAATATTTCCATTTTAGGAAATTAGTGGGTGTGGGTAAAGACTATAACTGCATAGAACACTGTGGTAAGAGAGTGTCAAGGTCCAACCACATCGATTGCAATTCCTTGAAACGGGACTCCGATGCTGGGGATGGAGTGCAATTTAGCTTTGGTTGTATCATGTTTGGTCCCTAATCTCTGGCAGGTATTACAGTTTCATACTAGCAGTTTAATTTCATCATCATATAAATTTTATTGCGTGGCTCACAAGGCCATTGCAAAATGCATCAAGTAAAAACTACAATAAAAATATCAATATAATAACAATACCAATAGATAAAAAGGGGCCTGAGGGTACAGAAACCTAGATATCAATTTGACTATTAGAAGTAGTTAAAGCAACTTTCATTTTAATAGGTAAGGAACAGAACCTTGCCATTCGAAACTTGACAAATTTATCTCTGTCACAGAGTAGGATTTTGAGCTTTTCTTCATCAGATCTACCAGGATATTTTCCTAAAATGAATTTCAAAAGTCTGTCACGATGTGGGCAATAAAGGATGACATGTACCAAGTTCTCGACAGATTTTTTTTTATCACAAGAGCAGACTCTCTTAAGGCATGGGGATTGTGTACAACGGCCCTTTAGGTTGGCAAGTGGTAGCATATGAAGACAAGCCCAAGTAAATGCTTTTCTATGTTCAATGTTCCTTAAATCATCAAAATAAGATAGATGATTTAGAGGCTTAGGTGCAATGTTCTGACTAGTGCAGAAGGAGTTGAAGGGGGTACTGCCAACAGTAGATGGGCAAATTTATTTTGGGTTACTTCTAGGGGATATAGATTTCCCATTTCCCATACTCCAGCACCGTACAAAATCTGGGGAAGTAGCTTGGTTTTATAAATTTCACAGATGGGAGGAATCAGGAGGCCTCCTTTGGTCCTACAGAATCTTAGTAAACCAAACATGGCCTCCTTAAATTTCTGTTTTACAAAATCAATCTGTGAAGCCCAGGAGCCTCTATAAACAAAAGTACTCTAGCTGGGTGAATAAATAAGTATTGGGAGCTACAGTTTCTTAAAGCATATAAATTAATCAATTAATCACTATATAAATACTATTGAAGATACAATTTATTTATTTATTTTTATATTTGTATACCGCACACCGATTTTCCTCAAATGGGAACTCTGGGCAATTAACAATAATTTATCAAACAACCTAAAACATAATAAAAATGGTACTAGTCTAAAGAGAGAAAAGAAAAAAACAATAATACAAAGCCACAATGGAACAATGAGACATCAAGTACCCGGCAGGAGGGAATAGTAATAATAATAATAATAATAATCAAGCAAGCAGAAAACAACACAGGGAACACAACACTCCTAGCAATTGCCGAAGGCATCCTTGAGGAGCCAGGTCTTCGCAGCCTTTTTAAAGGATGACAGGGATGGAGCCAGGCGAATCTCCCATGCCACCGGGCCGGCCACCGAGAAGGCCTGATTGTGTGTTGCAACCTTACGGGCCTCTCTAGGGGTGGCCACCCTGAGCGAGAATGCCATGGAGGCTCTGGTGGGTCGGGCCAGCTCTGATCTTTGGGCGATACGCTCTGCCAGATATTCAATTTTAAATTAATAAATGTTACATATTTTAAGTTTGAAAATATTTGAAAAATATATTTCCATTATGGGAAGACGGAAAGAGTGGAAATGATTCAGGGATCGTATGAAGCAGACCAGGCTGCACTGCAGTTACAGGGCGAGGGTGGGATCTAAGGGCCATGAGCCAAATATCAGACCAGGAAGGAGGACATGAAGCTGAAGTGCGAACGGGCAGATCACAGGTTGCTAAACAGTAAGTGAAAGGCTCCAGGCAAGCCAGGTGGTGCTTTTATAGTATTCTAGAGCCATAGGTAAGGTTTTCCCCCCGCACATGCGTGCTAGTCGTGTCCGACTCTATGGGCGGTGCTCATATTCAAGCAGAAGAGCCAGTGTTGTGCAAGTCCATGGCCACATGGCCGGCGTAGCTGCAGGAAACACTGTTTTACCTTCCCGCTTTTTATGGCAGTACCTATTTACCTACTTGCATTGACATGCTTTCGAACAGCTAGGTTGGCAGGAGCTGGGATCATCAGTGGGAGCTCGCTCCGCTGTGTGGCACCCGGGATTCCAACCGCTGAGCTGCCGACTTTGCAGCCGACAGTTTTCGGAAGCCTTAGTTCACTAAGCCACCTTGCCCCTAGTATCCTAAAGACACAGAAGAGTGAAATTGGAAGGGGCCTACAAGGCCGTCTAGTCCAATGCCTTGCTCAAGGCGGGAATGCGAAGCAAAGGATATTTGCCAAGTGGCTGTCCAGATTTCTCTTGAATGCCTCTAGCATTGGAGCCATCGCCACCTCCTGAGGTCATTGGTTGCATTGTTGTACTGTTCGAACAGTTAGCAAGGTTTTCCCCCTGATGTTCAGCCGAAAGCTGGGTCCTCAAAATTTGAGCCTAGTGTTGTGCGTCCTGTGCTCTGGGTTGATCGAGAACAGATCCTGTCCCTCCTCTGTATGACAGGCGTTCAAATATTCCCCCTCTGTCTTCTTTTCTCCAGGCAAAACATGCCCGCTCCTTTCAGCCTTTCCTCCTACAGCATGGTTTGCTGATCATCCATGCCTCCCTCCGCTGAACTTGTTCCGGTTGATCAGCATCTTTCTTGAAGTGTGGTATCCAGAACTGGATACAGGACGCAAGGGGAGGCCTAAACAGCCCCATATCACCTTGTAGCACTTGACCGTTTCATGATTTAGGCTTCACATTGTGCCCACTGGTGAGCTGGGCTCCTCAGAGAGATTTATTTCTTTTTATACTTGTTGACTGCCGGACTTTCCCTCGGGAATTCTGGATGGTGTACAACAAACTGCCAAGTAAACAACCTGCCCAAGAAAACAACCCCAGTATGGACCAAGTTTGTGGATGCAACAAAACGTTTGGGTGGCGAAGACCAGAGAAGATTGTGAAGAACTCCAGAAGGATCTTCCCAAACTGGGAGAAAGGGCTGCATTTCAATATAGGACAAAGTAAAGTAACGCATATTGGGGCAAAAAAAATCAAAACTTTATCAACTCATGGGTTCTGAGCTATCCGTGAAGGATCAGGAAAAAGATCTTGGTGTGCTGACGGACAGCTGAATGAAAGTGTCTATCCAGTCTGTGGCAGCAGTGAAGAAAGCCAATACCATGCTAGGAATCATAAAAAATGGGATTGAAAATAGACAACATTATAATGACATTGTACAAAATGATAGTAAGGCTGCACCTGGAGTATTCCTTACAGCAGTGTTCCTCAGAGTAGGGCCTGCAGGCCAAATACAACCCACCAGAGTCCTTAACCCGGCCCACCAGCAATTGCAGAACACCCCCTCGGCTTTGAGATGTGGCTGCACTGACAGCCCCTCCCCTTCCCTTCCCACCACTCGTGGGGCCTTTCCTCCCTTTCTTCCTCCCCTCTAACTCTCTGTTGTTTTCTTTCCTGCCATGCCCTTGGTTGAAAGCAAAGTCCCACATGACTGCTGGGCACTGCAAGCTCGGAGGCAACATGGTGTCTCCCAGGGGCAGCAGTGGCAGTGGCTGGTCAGGCCCAGGCTGACACCTTTGTCGGCAGCGCATCCTGCGGGACGAGGACGTGCAGCGTTGAACCTTCAGAGGGGGAGGCCAGTGCCAAGGGACTCTATGTCATCGTGGATCACTGCCCGCTCTGCAACACCACCTGCTCCCGCCAGACACGTACCACGTGCGCCTGCAGTGGGGACTTCGTCTTCTTCGACAGCTGGGACTCGGAGTGGTGGGTCCAAAAGGGGGAGAAAGAGTGGGGAGGAGGGTGGGCGGGCAGGCAGGCAGGGGGAGAAACAGTGGCCCTGTGAGTGTAGGCCAAGTCCCATCCCCCCCCTCCACTGCCTGGGGGACGTTTGAATTCAGAGTGGGAGATAACTATCTGCTTTGCATATCAGTTGAAGCAAGGCTTTTCCAATGAAGGAGGAACAGATCTAAGCACACATTTTTCTTCTCATAAGCAAATGTGAGCCTGGCTTTTTTTATTCCTTTCCCGGCTGACAAATCCCTTTGTGTCTGAGTGAAACAGGTAGCAACCACATGGCTGTTCTGGACAGGTAGGCATCGTGGACAAAGGACTGCACTACATGGTTGTCCTGCATTCTCAGTTGTTCAGCTCATACATCCACACATGTTATGCTATGAACGGAGACCTTGTTTTTTTCCAGATTGGGCAGTCACTGATCTCTATTTAGTCATCTGCTATTTGAGCCATGTTCCCCACCCTTCCTGTTTTTATAGCAGATTCATTGTTGGGGGATTGTCCCAGGTGGGTGGGTGGGTGTGCATCTGCTAGTGAATGAGCTTTTCTGTTACTGCTGAGCTCCGTATTTATTGGTACAACTAGCACTGACAAATATGGAACCGGATATTGAATATCTCATTAGCCAAAAGCAGGCCTATACTTCCCATTGAAATATTATTTCTTTGTGTTGATTTCAATTGCTCTTTTTTCTGTTTTTTGTACACTACAAATAAACTATGTGGATTGTGCATAGGAATTTGTTCTTTTTTTTTTCAAACTATAGTCCGGCCCCCAACAGTGTTTGAGGGACAGTGCCCCTGTTTAAAATGTTTGAGGACCCCTTCCATGCAGTAACAGTAACAGCATCTCAAAAAAGACATAGCGGAACTGGAAAAGTTGCAGAAGAGAGTGACTAAAATGATTACTGGGCCAGAGATCTTGAGGGTTTGCACCCCACCCCCTCCGCATTGTTCTGTCTGCGTGAGGGGAGGGAAAAAAAAAGGCTAAAGAATGCACTCTTACTTCCTGAGTGCTGGTGGAAGTTGCTCCGACCCCGTCACTTCCTGGTTCCTCTGGGGCGGGAGGCAAAAAAAAAAAAAAGAAGAAGAAGAGGGTAGAGCCCGATCTCTGCATCAAAATTTTTCACTCTCCCAGAGCAGATACTTGAAAATCATGGGAGCCATTTGCAACGGAGCTTAGGGGTACGCCCTGGATTACTGGGGGGTCACCTCACTTACTACAGCATTTGGGGCTCTTTGCTCTGGAAAAAAGTCGTGTGAGGGGGTATACGATTGAGGCGTATAAAATCATACAGAGTATGTGTACGTGGATAGAGGGACACTCTTCTCCCTCTCACAAAATACCAGAACTATGGGACATACACTCATGTTGAGGGTTGGGAGAGTGAGAGCAAATAAAATAAAATACTTCTTTACTCCCTGCCACAGGATGTGGTGATGGCATCTGGCCTGGATGCCTTCAAAAGAGGATTGGACATATTCATGGAGGAAAAGTCCATCACAGGATACAAACCATGATGGGGATGTCTCATCTCCAGGCTTAAAAAGGTACAGTACTTCTAAGGCCAGATGCAGGGGAGTGGCTCCACGCCAGCAACAAATGCTGAAGTAGTAACCCAGACAGCAGAGCATCTGACTCAAGTGCAAAATAAGTTAAAAAGCATGAGGACAGCTTTTAATAAGGTAGTAATGGACTGGGGACCAGAACCACCAAGGGAGAAATGGTGTATTTCCCCGGAAATTAAAGAACTATGGATTCTCGTGGGAAAGCCACTGGCTAACCAGTCATTTGCAGTAGGTAGGTTTTTTTCATATATTCTCCCCTATTACAGTAATACCTTGGATAACGACTGCCCCGGATAACGAATAATTCGGATGACTTGTAATTTTCAAAAAAAAAAAAAAAACCCAGCCCCAGCCTCCCTCCACATTTCTCTTTAACTGACCTGCGGGAGGAGGCAACATGCAGAGGTGGGGCGGGGGTGGGGGAGGAACCGGCACACGCTGCCCGGCTCTCGCGCTGCCCAAATGCCTGGTGGTGGTGGAGGAGGAGAGGTGGGTGCCGGGGGATGGGGGAAGCACCATCTGCCGCTCGGCTCTTGCACTGCCTGAATGCCCAGCGGAGGCAGCGGCGGAGGAGAGGTGGGTGCCAGGGGGGAAAGCGCCAGCCGCCACTTGGCTCTTGCACCGCGTGAACACCCAGCGGCGGCGGCGGCGGCGGCGGAGGAGAGCTGGGGGGGAAGCGCCAGCCGCCGCTCAGGTCTTGCACCGCCGGAACGCCCAGTGGCAGCAGCAGCAGCGGCGGCAGAGTAGGAGAGGTGGGTGCCAGGGGGTGGGGGTGGGGAAGGGCCAGCTGCCACTCGGCTCTTGCACCGTGTGAACACCCAGAGGAAGAGGAGGAGGAAGAGGAGGAGGAAGAGAGATGCGTGCCAGGGAATGGGGGGAAGCGCCAGCCGCTGCTCGGCTCTTGTGCTGCCTGAACGCCCGGTGGCGGCAGAGGACAAGGAGAAGGAGAGGTGGGTGCCGGTGGTGGTGGCGGCGAAGTGCCAGCCATTGCTCAGCTCTTGCGCCATGCGAACGCCCGGCTGCGGAGGAGGAGGAGGAGGAGAGGTGGGTGCCGGGGGGGGGAGCCCCAGCCGCTGCTTGGCTCTCCCGCCGCCTGGATGCCCGGTGGTGGTGGCGGCGGAAGCGGAGGAGGAGGAGGAGAGGTGGGTGCCGGGGGTTGGGGGGTGAAGTGCCAGCCACCACTGGGCTTTCCCACCACCCGAACGCCTGGCGGAGGAGGAGGTGGAGAGGTGGGGGCCGGGGGTGGGAAAGCGCCAGCCGCCGCTTGGCTCTCCCGCTGCCCGAACACCCGGAGGAGGAGGAGGAGGAGGTGGAGAGGTTGGGGACCGGGGGTGAGAAAGCGCCAGCAGCCACTTGGCTCTCCCGCCTCCCGAACGCCTGGCGGTGGCAGCAATGGGGGAGGTGAGGTGGGGGGGGGGGAAGGAAGCACTGGTTGCCAGGGTGGGCGAGGAGGGGGATGAGTACACTTTGAAAGTGCTCTTTAAAGAGGTGGGGGGGGAGGCTTTTTTTTTTTTTGCCTTTTTTCCGGACCTCTGGAATGGATTAAAATGGTTTCCCATTCATTTCAATGGGAAACCATGGACTAATTTTCCTTATCTGGTTGACAGGAACAGGATCACATAGGGCAGGCCTGCCCAAAGCCCACCCTGGGGGCCAAATCCGGCCTGTCAGGCCATTTTGAGTGGCCCACGGCTGGCTGGCCCGCCCCTCCCTCCCCCTCCTTTGCCCCATTTTTAAAAAAAAAATCTTCCACCAACTCTGACACCGCTGGGAAGCTTGGGCGGACGGGCTGACGGGCACCACAGGGTAATGAGTGGGGTTGGGCAGGCCAGCGGACCTCTGCCACCGACAAGGAGCTTTGGGGTGGGCTGGCGGGTGAGCCATCACCACCTCTGGGGAGCTTGGGGGGGGGTGCAAGGTCGCACAGATCACCTCTTCCAAGGGGCGACCTGTGGCCATGGCTCCCTGTGCTTCCTTTGGTCCCCACCTTCCTTCCTTCCTCTCTTGGTTTCCACCTTCCTCCCTCCCTCCCTCCCTCGGTCCCCGCCTTCTTTCCTGCAGGTGGGGTTTCAAGGGGGCAGTGGGTGGGGCTTATGGGTCAGTGGGTGGGGCTTGCAGTGGGGTGGCAGGGTCGGGGAGCAACCGGCCCCTGACACATTCTCAGCCACCAAATCTGGCCCTCCTTACAAAAAGTTTGGGGCCCCCTGACATAAGGCGATTGCCTTGAGGCAGCTCCAGGAACAAGCAGACAAGGAGGTATTCAATTTAAATATGTTGTAATTCATAAGGACTTGCAGTGCAAGATCAGTGTATTTCTGCTATACCAAAGCATGGTAATACCACTTGGAGTGGGTTTATGTGGAAATCATTGCATTTAATTATTTTTAATCAGTGACTCTCTGGCCCTTGTTTCTCAGAGTCATTTCCATCCAATGTGTCCAGTGACAACTATCTTCCACCTTTGGCCCAGGAAAGGGTAGGGGTGCTTTAATCCAGGGACTCCCCTGCAACCATTCTGCCTTTTAAACAATTACTTTTAAATATTTCAAATCCTGTTACGCATCTACAAATAAAAACACTTCATAAAGTGTTTGTCTGTTAGATACAACAATACAGAAACATAGGGAACTGAATAAAAGCCATTCAAAACCACTGCAGAGTAGAACAAAAAGTGTGGGGGGAGAGAAAGGGGGATTCTCATCAGATTGCCTCAGGAAGGAGTAAAACCAGGAGGAGAAGGGAAGGCTTCTGTTGTGTTTTCTCCCCATTTTCCCACACTCCAAGCATTCCAAAGAATTCTTCCCAGTGACTGCCATGGCTCGTCTAACAAGTTTTGTGTAGTCACTGAAGTATTTTTCCCATACTGCAGACCAGGGGTCCTCAAAGGTTTTAAACAGGGCAGATTCACTGTCCCTCAGACAATGTTGGGTGCCGGACTATAGTTTGAAAAAATTGTGAATCCACAACATGCATTCAAAAGTTACCAGGCATTAATAACATTGAAAAACCATTTCAAATCCAAAATTAAAACTATTTTAAAACCCAAAACATGCATTCAAAAAAAAAATCCAGGTATTGATAAGAGTGAAAAACTATTTAAAATTCAAAATTAAACCAGTTAACCCCCCTTCCACTCCAAAAATACATAGGCATTAATAACAGAGAAATACCATTGCAAATCTAAAAATAAAAGAATTTTAAAACCCAAAGCATGCATTCAAAAATGCCTAGGCATTAATAACACTTCAAAACCATTGCAAATTAAAACTGCAATGGCCCTCCTGCTTTAAAGTGCACTGCTCGGCTTCAACCGGCACACCGATCTCATCTGGGTGGTGTGTGGGGGGAGCGGGGAACTTTGCTGCAGCCCTCTCACTTTTAATTGCCCCAGTAGCAGTCGCGCCGATCTCATCTGGGCAAGAGAAGCAGCCACAGACACCGGCTGGCTGGCTGGCTCTTAAAGCAGAGGTGGGGTGGGGATCTGCAATTGCTCCCGTGGGCCAGATTCAGGACCCTAGGAGGCCATATCCACCATGGGCCCTAGTTTGAAGACCACTGCTTCAGGCTTTTCAGTGGCCCGTGGCACAGTGGTTAAATGCCTGTTCTACAGGTAAAACTGTGCTCATGACCTGAATTCAATCCCAGGTAGCCGGCTCATGGTTAACTCGTGTTGTGTCGTTATAGTCGTGACCGACCCTTCATGACCCCATGTCCATGGAGTTTTCTTGGCAGGAATACTGGAGTGGTTTGCCAGTTCCTACTCCAGGCGCCTACAGCACCTGGTATTCCTTGGTGGTCTCCCATCCAAGTACTGACCAGGGCCAACCCTGCTTAGCTTCCGAAATCAGGCGAGATCGGATGTGCTGAGGGCATCTAGGCAGCTATCATGATTAACTGAGCCGTCCATAATTCCGAGGTTGGTAAAATGAGTACCCAGCTTGCTGGGGGGGGGCAATGTGTAGCCTGCATACTGTAATTAAACTGTAAAATGCGCAGAGACTACTTGAAGTGGAATGAGTCAATATATAAGCAAAACAATTTGCTTTGCTTTCTCGAATGTGTGGATAAAAGGTGTGTAGAATGACAGAAACTGGCTCTTCAGTCTTGACATTCAAGTCCCTTCTCAACTGTGTGGTTCCTGTTATGGCTAGCAAGGCTTCCAGCTTGAGTGAACCTCTTTCCACACTCCAGACATTCCAACGGCTTCTCGCCTGTGTGGGTCCTGTGATGCCTAGCCAAGTGTTCAGCTTGTCTGAACATCTTTCCACACTCCAGACATTCAAACGGCTTCTCACCTGTGTGAGTCCTGTGATGCCTAGCCAGGTGTTCAGCTTGTCTGAACCTCTTTCCACACTCCAGACATTCAAATGGCTTCTCCCCTGTGTGGATCCTGTGATGGCTAGCAAGGCTTCCAGCTTGAGTGAACCTCTTTCCACACTCCACACATTCAAACACCTTCTCACCTGTGTGAATCCTGTGATGATTAGAAAGTTTCCCAGATTGGCTGAACATCTTTCCACACACCAGACATTCAAATGCCTTCTCGTCTGTGTGGGTCCTGTGATGTCTGGAAAGTTTCCCAGCTTGACAAAACCTCTTTCCACACTCCAGACATTCAAATGGCTTCTCACCTGTGTGGGTCCTGTGATGACTAGGGAGGACTGCAGAATCACTGAACCTCTTTCCACACTCCAGGCATTCAAAGGGCTTCTCACCTGTGTGGATCCTGTGATGCGTATCAAGGGTTCCAGAATCACTGAACCTCTTTCCACACTCCAGACATTCAAAAGGCTTCTCACCTGTGTGCATCCTGTGATGCCTAGCTAGGTTTCCAGCTTGGCTGAACCTCTTTCCACACTCCAGACATTCAAATGGCTTCTCATCTGTATGGGTCCTTTGATAACTAGAAAGTTTCCCAGCTTGGCTGAACATCTTTCCACACTCCAGACATTCAAATAGCTTCTCCCCTGTGTGGATACTGTGATGGCTAGCAAGGCTTCCAACTTGATTGAACGTCTTTCCACACTGCAGATATTCAAATGGATTCTCGCCTGTGTGGTTCCTTTGATGACTAGAAAATTTCCCAGCTTGGCTGAATCTCTTTCCACACTCCAGACATTCAAACGGCTTCTCGCCTGTGTGGGTCATGTGATGCCAATCAAGGTTTCCAGCTTGACTGAATCTCTTTCCACACTCCAGACATTCAAATGGCTTCTCACCTGTGTGCATCCTGTGATGTTTAGCTAGGTTTCCAGCTTGACTGAATCTCTTTCCACACTCCAGACATTCAAATGCATTTTCACCTGTGTGGGTCCTGTGGTGATTAGAAAGTTTCCCAGCTTGACTGAACCTCTTCCCGCACTCTAGACATTCAAATGGCTTCTCGCCTGTGTGGGTCCTGTGATGTTTAACAAGGCTTCCAGCTTGACCAAACCTCTTTCCACACTCCAGACATTCAAATGGCTTCTCACCTGTGTGTGTTCTGTGGTGTATATTTAGCTCCCTAAAATGACTGAACCTATTTCCAAACTCTAGGTGTGCCAATTGCTTCTCCCCTTGGTGAATTTTTGTATGGGAACAAATTATAGAGGTGCTAGTAAAAGATTTTCCACACTTGGCATGTTCATTCATTTCCTCTCCTTTGAATGTTTTCGGAATCACTTGGTCTTCCTCCTCACAAGTAATAGATTTGTCCATTGTTTCATCTGTTTTCCTCTAAACTTCTTCCATCTTGTTTGATTCTCATCACCCTCTGTTGCATCTGAATATTCAACCCCTTCCTGTGGTGCTTTGTGTCCTCCTCTTTGATTTCTTCTCTACAACACCTTACCTGCAATATATAAGTGACCACAAAAATAAGAGTTTCAAATCAATTAACAAACCCAATCCTGGAGGATGCAGGAGAATGAAACACAGCTCCAGGGTGGACCCACCTCCACCCACCGCAGGGAGGAGGCCCATTGTGGCACCAGTGAATATCCTGAGGAAAACCAAGGGATTTATCATACCCGTTGTGACAATCTGTCAGGAAGTGTTCTCTTCCATGCTGGGAAAAGCCTAGTGAGGTCCAGGGTACACATATTTTTCCCAAAGGTCAGGGAATGTGCTAGATTATGTATGTGTTCCAAGAATAAAGGTTCCTTTATTTTAAGAACATAAGAACATAAGAAGAGCCATGCTGGATCAGGCCAAAGGCCCATCTAGTCCAGCTTGCTGTATCTCACAGTGGCCCCACCAGATGCATCTGGGAACACATGGCATAACAGTACACCCTATGGTAGACAGTGATCATAAGCCAATAATAGTGGAAGTAAAAGCTAAATCAGACCAGAGGAAAGTACGTCTACAAGATAAGTGGCTAGCTCAAAATTTAACTATACAAGGGGAGAGGAGATTGAAATTACAAAAAATTGGAAGTAAACAAATTTTCAGAATTTCAAAATTCAAGTTACTGCTTAAAATTAAGAAATATATTTCTATCCCCAGATGATAACATAAACACAGTTATGGAAGCATATTATCAAATCTGTGAGAATATAAGACCTTTCTTAACAACAGATTCAAATCTAAAGCCACCAGAAGATACAAGATCTCCATGGTTTGACAGAGAATGCAGATTGCGGAGAAAGGTATTGAGGAGACAGATGAGGAAAACTCAAACACTGTATGATCAGGAGACACATAATACTATGTTAAAACTCAGACATGAATATAAACAATAGATTAAATCAAAGAAAAGGCAATATCAGGAAAACACATGGGCAGAGCTAGAAGTAGCTGCAACAGGGTTAAATGTAACACATTTTTGGCACTTAGTGGCTGGTAGAATCAATGAGGCAAAGTCTGTCATGGATATTCCTAGCCCAGCTGCCACATGGGAATTATAGAGAACTATTTAAGGAAGTGAAAGATGTAAAGCAGACTGACAAACTTTTAGAGAATCAAGATGCAAGCCTAATTCCTCATTGGTCACCTGTAAAAGTGCTTGAGATTAAAACACTTATCCAGACACTGAGAAACAATAAAGCCCCAGGAGAGGATTTCTTACCCCCTGAATTATTTAAAAACTGCCAAAAGGCTGGAAATTGAGTATCATCATCCCACTATTTAAGAAAGGTAATCAATATGATCCCAGCAATTACAGGCCTATTAGCCTAATTGATATTCCAGCAAAAAAACATGCAAGGCATCTCTTGAATAAATTAGAGGACTGGGAAAAGAAAATTCCATCTTTGTTGAGGAACAGTCAGGTTTTAGGAAGCGACGCTCCACCCTAGACAATTGCTATATATTACATCATCTAATACAGTGCTCCCCAACCTTTTTGTTTCCAGGGACCGGTATTTATTTTATTATTTTCCCGTGGCCCGGGGGTGGGGGTGGGGGAGATGGGGTGTGGAGGGGGCAGGGGAGGGGGTGGGGGTGGGGAGGGGAGGGGGAGGTGCGGGGGGCTTGGGGTGTGTACCTTGGGGGCCACGGGAGCGCGCGGCGGCGGCGGAGCAGCGGCGGCGGTGGCGGAGAAGCGGCGCTTGCTGGCTGGGGGCGTCGGGCGTGCGCTCCCCGCGTGCACGGGCGGGGGAGCCCGGGGCTCCTGAGCGGGCGGGCCCCCGCCTCCTCCTCCAGTCGGCGGCCGGAGGCAAGCGGCGGCGCAGAGGTGCCCCAACCGAGGCGGGCGGCGGCGGCCGTTAAGGCGGGGGGGCCCCGCGGCGGGGCGCCCGCCTCGGTGGGGCACCTCTGCGCCGCCGCTTGCCTCGGCTGCGGCCTTCGGGCGGGCGAGCGGGAGGGGGAGGGGAGGGAGGCCGGTGGGGGTGGCGTCTCCGGCCCGAGGGCGCCACCGGGACCGCCCGAGCCGGCACCGGCGGCGGCGCGCGGCGCCCCTTAGCCGCGGGCCGCGGAGTCGTGGCCGAACCCGGGCGGCTGCCGTGGCCGCCGCGGCCGCCGACAGGAGGAGGAGGCGGGGCCTGCCCGCCCAGGAGCCCCGGGCTCCACCCCACCCCGCCCGTGCGCCGTGCCCGGCGGCGGCGACTCCTCCTCCGGCTGCCGCGGGAGAAAAGAGGAGGAGGAGGAGGAGGAGGGCGGCGGAGGAAAAGGGGAGGAGCCTCCCCGGCCTCCCCAGGCGGCCCGGTGCCAACCGGTCCACGGACCGGCACCGGTCCGCGGCCCGGGGGTTGGGGACCACTGATCTAATAAATAAATATACCTTTAAGGGGGGCAGCTTTTTGCAACCTTTATCGATCTAAGTGCAGCATTTCATTCAATAAATAGAGGACGCCTCTGGGAAAAATTGGCAATGAGAAATATAGATCCAAGATTATTGCTGTTGCTCAAAGCACTGTATACAGAAACAACACTGAAGGTGAGGACAGGTTTAAATTTTGCATTGATAGACTCTGTACCAACATATAAGAGTGTCCGCCAAGGATGCATCCTATCCCCATTTTTATTTAATTTTTATATAAATGATGTGGTGCAATTTATACACAATCAGAGTTATCATATGCCAAAGATTCTAAATAGAGAAGTAAATATATTATTATATGCTGATGATATGATATTGCTATCAACAACCCAAGTGGGTATGAGGAGACTTTTGAAACAGTTTAATATCTATTGTCAAGAAAATGATTTATGCATTAATAATAATAAATCCAAAGTGGTGGTATTTGGCAAAAAAAAAGAAACACCCCTAAGTGGGAGAGAGAGAGAGAGAGAGAGAGAGAGAGAGAGAGAGAGAGAGAGAGAGAGCGCTGCAGTGGGACCCAGGAAACCAAGGCTCAATTTTTTTGCTCAGTCAAGGAAACCTGGAAATTCAGGAACTTTAATCCCTTTATTCTTTACCATCTCCCCTACACTTTTTTGGGGGTTCCTTCAAAATCGTGCCACTCTAAGAAGCCGCACTCTCTGCCTTTTCCCCATAGGACCCCCCCAAAAAAATCCTCTGCGTGCCCCTCATTGGGAGGGAGATCTTCAGCTGCAGAAAGCCTGATCCTTGGGCTAGGGAGGGGGGAATTGCCTTCTCTACCCCCCCCGTTCCTTGTCTTCATTCTTCCTTTGCCTGGGGGGGGTGGGAAAAGGGTTGCCCGATTCCTCCAAGGGGATTATGGTGTTCCCCCCTCTTTTTTCCTCCTCCTCCTCCTCCTCCTTCCAAATCAAGGGGAGGGAGAGAAAGAAAGGAGGGGTGGGGGAAAGAAGCTTTACGCCCCCTTCTGCATCCGGACCCCAAAGAAATAGGGGGTTCCCTCCTCCCTTCTCCCCCCCTCCCCAGCTCCATTTCCCCAAATTTCCAACGCCCCCTCCTTCCCACTTTGCACCCTCTCCCCACCCATGATACGCCCCCTCCTCCTCATTGCACGCAACTCCTCTTTCTTCTTTTGGAGACTTTATCCTCTTTCCAGCGAGCATAGAGCTTTTGTGGGATGGGGGGGGACAGAAAGCCACGTGGAGAGCAGCCCCTCCCTGAGACTGACGATCATTTCCTGCCACTCTAGGAAGCAGAAAAAAGGCTGTTCTCTGCTCCCTTGGAGGACTGAATGCTGGTCCCCCTTCTCTGGCTAATTTTCTGGCCCTCCAAGGGAGGGAGGGAGAAGACCAGTCCCAAAGACAGGCAGGGATGGATGGATGGAGGGGGGGTCCAAACTTCAGCCCTCCTGATGTATTGGACCACAACTCCCAGAATTCCAAGCCTGTATTTCCAATTGAAGTTTGGACATGCCTGCTAGGGATGTGCACACCATTAAGCTTCATTGCGGGGGGGGGGGTTGTGGGGCGGGATTTACAACCATCACTTCCCCTTTAAAAAAAGGGACAACCCATAGTGGGCTCCTATGGCATTTTCCGCCCTTTGAAAAAAAGCGCCTTTCAGCCCTTTGTTTTGCACTCGGGTCACAGCAGGCTTGCAACCTGTAGGTGGAGGACATGGAGGGCGAGGATTCCCCAGAAAGCAGCCCAGGGGGAGGGAGATCCGGGAAAGGGAAAAGAGGGGTCATTTGGGGCGCTTCGGAGACGGCCGCTCTTATAAACATTTGGGGCCAGGCGGAGAGAAAGTACGCCTTGTCCTCCCGGAAAAGGAACTACGAGATCTATGAACGGATAGCTTCAGAGCTGGGGAAATCAGGTTACAAGAGAACAGTGGAGGAATGTCGCTCCAAGACCAAACTTCTGCGGAAACTCTACAAAGCCGCTGCCCGCCAGGACGACAACAACACCACCACCCCGGGAGCCGCCGCCAGGTCCAAGTTCCTGTGGATGGAAGAAATGGACCAGATTTTTCGCCGGGATGCTTCCATCCACCCCCTCGGGACCACAGGAAGCGGGGCAGTACCAAGACAAGGTACGTCCATAATATGGGGGATTTTGAACCTTAAAGAAAAATAAAACCTTGCTAGTTTGCATTTTAGCTGCCTAGATGGCCTAAGCACATCGGATGTTGCCTGATGTTGGAAGCTAAGCAGGGTCAGCCCTGGTTACTAGTACTTGGATGGGAGACCACCAGGGAATACCAGGTGCTGTAGGCGCCTGGAGTAGGAACTGGCAAACCACTCCAGTATTCCTGCCAAGAAAAACTCCATGGACATGGGGTCACAAAGAGTCGGTCACGACTGTAAGGACACAACACACAGTTTGCATTTTAGGACAACAGTCTGTATGTAACACTATAAAGCAGTACTTTGCCTCCAGATTTCCCGCTTTGTGCCCTTCGAAAGCCGTTACTTACTTAACTCCATATCCTCATAACACAGCACTGATGCAAACTTATGTTTAAATGCCAGCCATAAACTCCCTATGTTATTTCTCTGACACCTTAGGGCAGGCATGTCCATACTTCAGCCCTCCAGATGTTTTGGACCACAATTCCCACAGTCATTTGCCATTGGAAATACAAGCTTTGAGTTCTGGGAGTTGTGGTCCAAAACATCAGGAGAGCTGAAGTTTGGACATGCCTGGCTTAGAGAACTGGGACCAGTGGTTCTCAATCTGTGGGTCCCCAGATGTTGCTGGACTCCAGCTCCTAGAAGCCTCCACCACTCACTGTGCTGGAAAGGGTTTCTGGGAGTTGGAGTCCAGGAACATCTGGGGACTCACAGGTTGAGAACCACTAGTTTAGCCTTTCAAAGAGAAGACTGAGAGGGGAATATGATAGTGATGTTTAAATATTTCAAAGAATGTCATATTGAAGCGGGAACAGGTTTGTTTTCCATGGCTTCAGAGACTAGGACTTGGGGAAATGGTTTCAAACTGCAGAAAAAGAGATTCCATTTGAACATTAGGAAGAACTTCATGACGGTTAGAGCTGTTTGGCAGTGGAATAATATGCTGCCACAGAGGGTGGAGGAGTCTCCTTCTTTCTGGAGGTTTTTAAGCAGAGGATGGGTGGCCATCTGTCAGGAATCTGTGATCGGGGTTCCTACATGCCAGGGGGTTGGACTGGATGGCCCTTGAGGTCTCTTCCAACTCTAGGGTTGTGGGCGGGATTTACAACCATCACTTCCCCTTTAAAAAGTCACAACCCAATAATGTGCTCGTGGCATTTTCGGCACTTTGAAAAGTGCCCTTCATCCATTTTTTCTGTTCATGTAGAAGCGTCAGTGTTTTTATTTCTTTAACTGATTTCCAGGAAAAGCAGAAACACTGCATTTCTTTTCCCGTTGTAGTTGCAGACACAGATATGGACAGCGGCGAGGTGTTCAGTCGTGAGCTTTACAAGGTGAAGGACGACGTGCCTAACTCGTCTGTGGCTTCTGACTCCTCCTTAGCAGGTATTGATCGGATTCGCCATGACTTGGATTCCACATTAGCATTTATGTCTGTTGATACCCCCTTGGCTGTCCAGTTTTGTGGGATTATTTTCAGCTTGTACAGCTTGAGGATGTGGACAGGCTCCTCTGGAGTGTGAGGCCGTCCACCTTCCAGCTCGACCCTTGCCCAGCCTGGCTTAACTAGAGCTTCCCGAGCGAGACTGGCTGAGTGGACAGGGAGGGTGGTTAATTCCTCCTTGATGGAGGGGGTTCTCCCACCTGCTTTGAAGCTGGCGGTGGTTTGAGCCCTCCTGAAAAAGCCCTCCCTGGATCCCACTATGTTATATAATTGCCAGCCAGTCTCTAACATCGCATTCTTGGGCAAGCCGATTGAGCAGGTGGTGGCGTCTCAACTCCAGAGGGTTTTGGATGAAGCTGATTATCTAGATCCTTTCAATCAGGTTTCAGACCAGGCTATGGGACAGAAACCACCTTGGTGGATGACCTACACCGGGGACTAGACAGGGGGAGTGCGTCCCTGTTGGTCCTGCTGGACTTCTCAGCAGCTTTCGACACCATTGACCATGGTGTCCTTCTGGGCCGATTGGCTGAGTTGGGAGTTGGAGGCACTGTCTTGCAGTAGTTCTGCTCCTACTTAGAGGATCGGTCCCAGATGGTGGTGCTGGGTGATACCTGTTTGGCACCCTGGCCCATGAAGTGTGGGGTGCCACGGGGTTCTATTCTGTCCCCCATGTTATTTAACATTTACATGAAACCACAGGGAGAGGTCATCCGGGGATTTGGAGTGGGATGCCATCAATATGCTGATGACACCCAGTTATATCTCTCCTTTCCCCCAGATTCCAAGGGGGTGGTTGAAGTCCTGGACAACTGTCTGGACTTGGTGGGAATCTGGATGAGGGCTAACAAGGTGAAACTAAATCCAGATAAGACAGAGGTTCTCCTGGTTCAGAAAGCTTCGATGCAGGTGCAGGAATATTGTCCTGCTCTGAATGGGGTTGCACTCCCTCTGAAGGAGCAGGTCCTGAGCTTGGGGGGTTTGTCTGGATTCAGAGCTGCTCCTGGACTCTCAGGTAGTGGCTGTGGCCGGGGGGGGGGGCTTTGCCCACCTGTGGCTGGTGTGCCTGCTGTGACCATACCTGGATCATGCAGACCTGACAATGGTGATCCACGCCATGGTGACATCACGGTTAGACTACTGCAATGCGCTCTGTGTGGGGCTACCCTTGAAGATGGTTCAGAAACTATCACTAGTACAGAATGCGGCGGCTCGTGTAGTTACTGGAGCTAGGTGGTTTGACTGTGTTGGGCTGCTTCTCCAGCGATTGCATTGGCTGCCCATTCATTTCTGGGCCCAATTCAAGGTGCTGGTTATGACCTTTAAAGCCCTGTACAGCTTGGGACCAGGATATCTGAGAAACCGCCTACATCCATATAATCCGGTCCATCCCCTTAGGTCATCACAGAAGGCCCTGCTATGAGTGCCACCACCCACTATAGTGGTGTAAGTTTTTTGTTCAAGGTGTACTGTTTGATCTGCCACTGTTCCAACCAAAGTGCTCTTTGTATAACAACACAGGTGATGGCCATTTCAACATGGCTTGCATTCCAATGCAGCTCCAGTAACAAGAATTTGTCATGTCCACAACTCATCAAACTAGATGGCTTGGACAACAAACCCCATAAAACCACTGCTTTCTTTTTAAAAAGGCAAAGATTTTTTTGGAGTTTTAGACAAGCTGTACTAGTTATTTTTTGCCTTGCTGGTGAACTTACAGATCTTCCTGAAAAACTGGAATTTTAAAATCATTTAAACATGTTACATTACAGATACACAGATGACTGATGGTGGGGAAGCTTCTTTTTCTGGACAATCAGCACCAGCCCATCCATCCGGGACACAGCAAGACAGGGGTAGGACCGCTGGTGAGTGGCTGGAAATCTCCAGGTTTGGTTCAGAATTCTGCCGATTGCAACGGGTATTGTTTCAGCTTAGTGACACAGAGGTTAATGGTTAAATAATTGTTCTCATTTTTTGAAGATGTTCGGGAAACCTGCAGCCCTGAAGCTACCCTCGACCCAGCCACCCGCGACATGATACGTAAAAGGAAACAGAGGGCGACGGCTGCCGCACAGCTGGACCGCACCTTAACGGGCTTTGTGGACTGGGTCAAGCAGGAGAGCAGAAGAAAGGAGAAATTGTTGAGTGAGGTTTATGCAGAGCAGAAGCATTTCCACGATGAGGTGATCTCGAACATGAGAATTGCTTCAAGCTGTCTGCAGCAGCTCACAGAGTACATGACAGGTGCGTCTGGCACCTGCACCAGAAACGGAAGGCCACGTCCACCCTGGAGGAAGAATCTCCTTCCAGGTCAAGATCAGGAGAAACAGGGTCCCTGCGGAGGTTCGCCAAACAGAGTTCACACCACCCCAAGAAAAAACAAGGGGGATAATAACGGAAAGGGGCATTTGCCCAACATTAGCAGCCCTGGGACAGACACTGATGAGGGTGGTTTCTGCTCCGAGTCCCCTCTTGATGATCTGCCAGTAGGGCTTAGCCCCCAATTGAATAGTGGAGAATTGGGAGTACAGGTAACACACACACACACAAAAAAACCCCTCAGCCTTTGATGTCTAATGATGGAAAAGAGCACCGGGTTTCCTTGACCACCCAATTTAATGTTGAGGAGCCCAGTACCAGCAGCCCATCTCTTAATGTTAAGGAAGAGGATAGTGCAGCTAGAAAAGGTGACTCCTGTAAAACGTGTTAGGTGAAAAAAACAACAGATCTTCTCTCCCTAATTTTAAAGCTTAATGCCACGTGTGTACTCTTTTTTTAAACTTTCCAATTATTTTTCTGTTTAACATTTTATCTTGTACTTCACACAGCATAAACCTCATATATGTTTGTAGTGAGGTGACAGAGGAGTGTACTCTGTAAATAGACAATTTATGAGCACAGTTCATTACAAATAATTAGTGCATGAGTTCAACAGAAGCAGTAAGGGTTATGATTCATTAGATACATACCATAACCATTGAAAAAAGGCATCCTAAATAAAGTACCAATAACAGACAAAATTTATTTCTTCCAGGCCTTACAAGTATAAACAAGCAATTCAAACATGCATTCAATTGGTGGAGTGTTTGTTATCCTGTTACAGCCGATGCCACTGATGCTACAACCACACATTTAGAAGTTCAATTTTTTTTATAGAAACATAAAATAATTTTTTATTGAATCAGAATATTGAGATGCCACATGATTCTCTCAATGTTGGCTTCCATTGCTGCCACTGTAAGAGAAGGAGAGGGCTTTGTTACAAATTTATGCAATAGATGTTCTAAAATTTAATTACTTCATGTAGCTTTAAACACTACCTTGAGTACAGAAAGAAAAATCTTTAATTATGAGTTGGGGAAGTGACTTCATCCTCAGAAGTGTGCCCTGTCTCTCCTTCAATCTGGATAGTCTGTTCTGCTCTGTCCAAGAACAGCTCAAGCTCCTTAATATGCTGCTGGTTCAATATGCAATATGGCAGAGCAGCAGAGAGGAAGGAGCTGGTCAGAGGAGCACAGAACAAAGGGCAGAGCTAACTTCTTCTTTTTGCAGGAGCAAGGGGCGGAGTTTTAGCTTTAAATAGCTGCTACCAGCAGTCTCTCAGTCCTCTTCTGGCAGAGCAGCAGAGAGGAAGGAGCTGGTCAGAGGAGCACAGAACAAAGGGCAGAGCTAACTTCTTCTTTTGCAGGAGCAAGGGGCGGAGTTTTAGCTTTAAATAGCTGCTACCAGCAGTCTCTCAGTCCTCTTCTGGCAGAGCAGCAGAGAGGAAGGAGCTGGTCAGAGGAGCACAGAACAAAGGGCAGAGCTAACTTCTTCTTTTG
This sequence comes from Phrynocephalus forsythii, assembly GCA_029282475.1. NCBI lineage: Eukaryota > Metazoa > Chordata > Lepidosauria > Squamata > Agamidae > Phrynocephalus > Phrynocephalus forsythii. The sequence continues at coordinate 55,498 of JAPFRF010000372.1, read as the reverse complement.
CAGGAGCAAGGGGCGGAGTTTTAGCTTTAAATAGCTGCTACCAGCAGTCTCTCAGTCCTCTTCTGGCAGAGCAGCAGAGAGGAAGGAGCTGGTCAGAGGAGCACAGAACAAAGGGCAGAGCTAACTTCTTCTTTTTGCAGGAGCAAGGGGCGGAGTTTTAGCTTTAAATAGCTGCTACCAGCAGCACGCGCCTAACGGCGCGTGCAAACTAAAAAATAAAAATAAAAAAAAATCTGGGTTTAATTGAGTTTCCAAGCCAAGCAACTCCTCAGGAGGTCCTACACTTCCTGACGTGCTTGTAGTTGGAGTAGAGGTGCTTTAGCGGCCCCTACACTGTTAGATTTTGACTAAACAATAAAAGAAGTAAAGAGTCTTACTAGATTAAAAAAAAAAGTGCAAGTTTACATTTTTGAGACCTTGAATACATTTTATTGTAATAGTTAAAATGGAGTTGCAGGGAGCAGCTGTAGTTACCTGCAATACTTGTGCCATGTTTGTTATCTTGACAGAGCGTGTGCAGAACTACATCTGCTGCAAGTGCAAGCTGGTAGCGCTATTGGAAGAGAAGGTCCAGCAGCTAGAGGCTCGCATAGTGGACCAGCAACATATTAAGGAGCTTGAGCAGTTCCTGGACAGAGCGGAACAGACTACTCAGGTCCAAGAGGAGACAGGGCAAACTTCAGAGGAGGAAGTCACTCCCCCAACTCAGGAGGTGGATGGGTGGAGGAATGTGACTCAAAGGAGTAGAAGGCCAAGGCATCGCTCAGAGAGTCTCATCTTGCACAATCAATTTGAAGCTCTTTCCCTCAGCACACCTCATGAGGCACACATAGAGGAAGAAGTGGTTCCGCCGGAGGATCTCTCCCTCATCACTATTGATGAGATACAAGATCAGGTACATGTTGATGAGCAGGCTGCAGGAGAGAAGCTCATTGTGCTAGGGGATTCTATCATTAGAAATACGGAGGGATGGATTTGTGAGGAGCATGATAACCGGATGGTCACTTGCCTGCCGGGTGCAAAGGTTGCAGACATCACCAGAAATATAGATAGCTTGTTAGAGAGAACTGGGAAGGAGCCAGTGGTCATGGTACACGTCGGTACCAATGATGTCGGGAAGGCCAAGCGGTCAGTCTTGGAAGCCAAATTCAGGTTGCTAGGTAGAAGATTGAAGTCCCGGGCTTCCAAGGTAGCATTTTCTGAAGTGCTACCTGTTCCTCGTGCAGGTCCCGCCAGGCAGGCAGAACTCAGAAGCCTCAATGCGTGGATGAGGCGATGGTGTCGAGAGGAGGGCTTTAGATTTGTCAGGAACTGGAGAACATTTTGGGACAAGCCAAACCTCTTCAGGAGGGATGGGTTGCACTTGAATCATGATGGGACCAGATTGCTGGCACTCAACCTCAAAAGGCAGCAGAGCAGCTTTTAAACTGATAACTGGGGAAAGCCGACAGGAGCTGTGTGGCATCCGGTTGGAACACCTCATCCTCGGGAATGAGGTTGGAGAGGGTAGAGAATCACATAGAGATGACATAGCAAGTATTAACACTGGCAGAATAGCGGAATGTGACAGTTCGTCTACTGAGAATAAAAGCTGTGGGGGGAGAAGAACAAGGCAGCAGCTGTTGCGGGACCCACTGTACAAGTGCTTCTACGCCAATGCTCGAAGCCTCCGAGCAAAGATGGGAGAACTTGAACATCTGGCAGCTAGGGATAACATTGATATAATAGCCTTAACAGAAACCTGGTGGAATGTGGAGAACCAGTGGGACACAGCAATCCCAGGCTATAAACTCTATAGAAGGGATAGAGAGGGGCGGGTTGGAGGAGGAGTGGCCATCTATGTCAAAGAAGGCATAAAATCCAGCAGAATGGAGATTGACAGAGGGTCTGACTCTGCCATAGAATCACTGTGGGTTAAACTACCAGGTCCAAAGAGTGATATGATAGTTGGAGTATTCTATCGTCCACCAGATCAAAAACTTGAGGGGGACCTTGAAATGAGGAGAGAAATCATGGAGGTGGCTAAGAGGGATAGGATAGTAATTATGGGGGACTTTAATTATCCCCACATTGACTGGGCCAATGCGAGCACTGGGCAAGAAAGAGAAACTGGGTTTCTCGACTTGCTGAATGACTGTGCCTTAGAGCAACTTGTCATGGAGCCCACCCGAGAACAGGCAACTCTAGATCTAATATTATGTGATACTCAGGACCTCGTCAGGGATGTGAATGTCACTGAGCCTCTGGGGAACAGTGACCATGCTGCAATTACCTTTGCCATGCATGTCGGAGGAAGAGTGTCAACCAAATCAGACATAAAAACCCTTGATTTTCGAAGGGCAAACTTCCCTCAGATGAGGAAACTAGTTAGAGAGAAACTGAAGGGGAGGGTTAGAAGAATCCAATCTCTTCAGAGTGCATGGAGCCTGTTTAAAACAACAATAATAGAGGCCCAGCACAAGTGCATACCACAAAGAAAGAAGAGCTCATTTAAGTCCAAGAGGACACCGGCATGGTTAACGAGTGGAGTTAGAGAGGCTCTAAAGCACAAGGAGAGGTCCTTCTGTAAATGGAAATCCTCCCCAAATGAGGAAAATAAAAGGAACACAAACTCTGGCAAAAGAAATGTAAAAAGATGATAAGGAGGCAAAGAAAGACTTTGAGGAACGCATGGCTAGCAATATAAAGGGTAATAATAAAAGCTTCTTTAAATATGTTAGAAGTAGAAAACCTGCCAGAGAACCAATTGGGCCTCTGGATGGTGAGGGAGGAAAAGGGGAGGTTAAGGAGGACTTGGACATTGCAGAGAAATTGAACGAGTTCTTTGCGTCTGTCTTCACGACAGAGGACCTTGAGCGGATTCCGCTGCCTCAGCCGCCCCTCTTGACTAAAGAATTAAATCAAATACAGGTTAAAAGAGAGGAGGTTTTAGGACTAATTGATAAATTGAGGATTAACAAGTCACCGGGCCCAGATGGCATCCACCCAAGGGTTATTAGGGAACTGAGAAATGAAATTGCAGATCTCTTAACGGTTATATGCAACTTGTCTCTTAAAACGGCCACAGTGCCGGAGGACTGGAGGATAGCGGATGTCACACCAATTTTTAAAAAAGGAAGGAGGGGGGACCCAGGAAACTACAGGCCGGTTAGCCTTACATCTGTCCCAGGGAAGATGGTGGAAGGCCTCATCCAAGAGAAAATCTTAAAACACATAAAAGAACAAACCTTGCTAAGAGAAAATCAGCATGGCTTCTGTAAGGGTAAATCTTGTCTTACAAACCTTTTAGAATTTTTTGAAAAGGTCAACAGGCACGTGGATTTGGGTGAACCGGTGGATATAGTCTATCTGGATTTTCAAAAGGCTTTTGACACAGTCCCTCACCAAAGGCTGCTGAGGAAATTGCACAGTCAGGGGATAAGAGGGCAGGTCCTCTTATGGATTGAGAACTGGTTGAGATCCCGGAAACAAAGAGTAGGTGTCAATGGGAAATTTTCACAATGGAGAGAAGTGAAAAGCGGTGTGCCCCAGGGCTCGGTCCTGGAACCGGTGCTTTTCAATCTGTTCATAAATGACCTGGAGACAGGGATAAACAGTGAGGTGGCCAAGTTTGCAGATGACACAAAACTTTTCCGTGTGGTAAAAACCAGAGAAGATTGTGAAGAGCTCCAGAAGGATCTCTCCAAACTGGGGGAGTGGGCTGAGAAATGGCAAATGCGTTTTAATGTAACCAAATGTAAAGTAATGCATATTGGGGCAAAAAATCCAAACTTTATCTATCAACTCATGGGCTCTGAGCTATCCGTGACGGATCAGGAAAGAGATCTTGGTGTGTTGGTGAACAGGTCCATGAAGGTGTCTCCCCAATGTGTGGCAGCAGTGAAGAAGGCCAATTCCATGCTAGGGATTATCAAAAAGGGGATTGAAAATAAAACAGCCAACATTATAATGCCGTTATACAAAACAATAGTAAGGCCCCACCTGGAGTATTGTGTACAATTCTGGTCACCACATCTCAAGAAAGACATAGTGGAACTGGAAAAGGTGCAGAAGAGAGCGACTAAAATGATTACTGGGCTGGGATACCTCCCTTATGAAGAAAGGCTAAAACATTTGGGCATCTTTAGTCTGGAAAAAAGGCGCTTGACGGGGGATATGATTGAGACATACAAAATAATGCAGGGTATGAGTAAAGTGGATAGAGGGAAGCTCTTCTCCCTCTCTCAAAATACCAGAACTAGGGGACATACACTCAAATTGAGTGCTGGGAGAGTAAGAACTGACAAAAGAAAATATTTTTTCACCCAGCGCGTTGTAAGTCTATGGAACTCCCTGCCACAGGATGTGGTGATAGCATCTGGCCTGGATGCCTTCAAAAGGGGATTGGACAGATTCCTAGAGGAAAAGTCCATCACGGGTTACAAACCATGATGGAGATGTGTAATCTCTAGGCTTTAAACCAGGGTACTTCAAGGGCCAGATGCAGGGGAGTGGTATCAGGAGACAGATATCTAGTCTCATGCGCTCCCAAACGCATCTGGTGGGGCCGCTGTGAGATACAGGAAGCTGGACTAGATGGGCCTTTGGCCTGATCCAGCATGGCTCTTCTTATGTTCTTATATGTTCTTATGATTCCTAAAGGGATGGCTCAAGTACTGGAGCCTCAACTTCAAATATGTCCAGTGAACATTCAGGGTTGATTTCTTTTAGGGTGGGTAGGTTTGATCCCCTTGCAGTCCAGGGAACTCTCAAGACCCTCCTCCAGCACCACAGCTCAGAAGCGGTGATCAGCCTTCTTTATAGTCCATACATCACTTCCATACATCACTACTGGAGAAAACATAGCTTTGACTATCCTGACTTTTGCTGGTAAAATAATGCTTCTGTTCTTTAAGTTACTGGATAGGTTTGCCATCACTTGCCTCACTTAACCCTTCAACTAATTACAATGTCATCCATTTGTTTTCCTTCAGTTTCTTTAGAAATGTCATTAATCCATGAGGCATTTTTGTTGTATTCTATTGGGATTTTGCAAATTTATTTACTAATTTGCTTTACTCTTAATAATTCACAGATTAAGTGCTGGTGATTGGAGTATATGTCTTCTCTTTATTCTTTCAATCTTCTGTCACATCCTTCAGTTTTCTTTGTAGTAGCTGTGTGGCCAGGTTTTGCTACACTGCTATGATCAAACGTAGCTGTATAACTGATAGAGGTTTGAGTTCTCCTAATTATATATAGTGTTTTACCCATAAATTGCCATTTTTACAAGCTCTGTATTTTCCTGTAATATATTTTATACTGTTTTATCATATTTTATACTGTTTTATTATATTATATTTTGATTGAATTACAATTTTTGTATTATGTGTGATTTGGTTAATAACCGTAAATAAACATTCATTTATTTTTTTGGTAGTAGCTGTTTACCTTTTTTAAAAAATCAATCAAGTCAACAATGCTTTCCCTTTCTATGTCATATATCTTGTAGCCTGAATTTTAGTCTTTTTTCTGTTATGGATAAGATTTTACTATACATTATACACTGATGCCTCTTAAGACAATTTTAATTCATTATTATATGAATTATATATGTTTATCCTGTGTTGCATTATATTGAATAATCGTTAACGATCCAGAGTAGCATTGCTGCCAATAAATAAATAAATAGATGGGGTAATATGTCTTCTCCTAAAGATGTCTCCCATTGTGTCAACTCAAAATTTCTGGATTGTTCCATGCAGTTTTACTCATTTGTCACATTATCTTCTTCTTTTGCTTCTAATTCTACTTTGCTTTTGTCTTCCATACTATTGTTTTTCTGTGTTGATTTTCTTTTGACACAATTTTTAAATCTTGCAATTCCTGGCAAAAAAAACATTTGACTCTGCATTATAAAACTTCTGGGAGCCATTTGTTGTTCAGTTATGTCAGTATTTGGGTGTTTCCTTTTCTAAAATTCTATCATTCTTTTTTTAAATCGGTGAGCTATTGGGTTTGATTCATAACAGCATTTCATAATGGCTTGAATTTTCAGCTGAAGTCCATGTTTTGCATTTGCATTTACATTGTACCAGTAGCTTTGCAGCAACCTGTCCTGGTTTCTTAACAGGGTCTGCTGAGCTGTGCAGCCATCTACCACCAGATGTCTAGAGGCTGTAGTATCTTGAGCGGTCTTTGGTGATCCGAATGACAACCAATCCGGTATGGATTTGTGTTTATTTCCTTTCCTAACTGGTGGCTGGTAAATCCAGTTTATTTGGCTTCTCAGCTAATATCTGCCTGGTTTGGGACCTGTGATACCTTGCACCTCAACAATGCTTATGTTCAAGCACAGGCAGGGCCAGCGTATTCATTAAGACGAACTAGGCAGTTGGCTAGGGTGCCAAAATGGAGAGGGGGTGCCGCCCCCCACTACCACCGCTGGCCAGCCTGTTGCCCCCCGCCGCCGCCGGCTACCGCCGCCCATCACCACCCGCCCATTGCCCCCCCACCGCCTACGCCCGCCCGTGCCCCACCACCACCATCGCCTGCCGCCCTGCCTAGGACACAAAAAAAACCTAGCGCGGACCTGAGCACAGGTCTAGAGTGCTGGCGCTTGACAATTTTATCTCCTCCTCAGTTCTGAGATATTGATTCATTTGTGTATTTTGCTCTACTTAAATTGCCCATAGTCTTCTCTAGCTTCCCTATCATTCTCATTGCACAATCAGTTGAAGACAATGCAAATGCCTTGGCTAAATGCACGATTCATATGCTCACTTTTACCACCTCTATTTTTTCTCCATAAGGTAATATACAAGAATGGCAGAACTATGATAACCTGCAAGAAACAGGAAAAGGAAATATAGACACTCAAAAGGAGGAAAAGGCAGCCACCGACACTGGAAATTTCACCTCTGAATAATCATAAATCAATGCAGAGTATAGAAAGGATCACCCAAAAGAACAGCTTTTCTTGGGATTAAAAAGTCACAGAGGAAAAATTATGGAAAACCATACAAAACACAAAGCAATGTCATCAGAAAAATAACATTGTAAAAAGGTGGGCTAATTATAAAAAGATGGGCAGAGTGGAGATAACATACAAGTGCAAAGAATGTGGAAAGAGCTTCAGTGAGGGTAGATCCCTTAGTTCACATCAAAGAACACATACAGAGGAGAACCCATATGAATTTAGGGAATGTAGAAAGAGCTTTAATGGCAGCAGTGCCCTTTGTAGCCATCAAAGAACACTAACAGGGGGAAAACCATATGAATGCCTGGGGAGAAACCCTATAAATGCATGGAGGGGAGAAACCCTATAAATGCATGGAATGTGGAAAGAACTTCAGTGAGGGCTGTCAGCTTAGTTCACATCAAAGAACACATACAGGGGAGAAACCATATAAATGCATGGAATGTGGAAAGAACTTCCATCGGGTCAGTCACCTTAGTTCACATCAAAGAACACATACAGGAGAGAAACCATTTAAATGCAAGGAATGTGGAAAGAGCTTCAAGGATAGCAGTCAACTAGGTATACATAAAAGAACACATACAGGAGAGAAACCATATGAGTGCAGAGAATGTGGAAAGAGCTTCAGTGAGAGCAGTGCCCTTAGTTTACCTCAAGGAACACATAGAGGAGACAAAACATGTGAATGTCAGGAATGTGGAAAGAGCTTCAAACATACAAGTAATCTAAGTAGACATAAAAGAATGCATACAGGGGAGAAACCATATAAATGCCAGGAATGTGGAAAGAGCTTCAGTCGGGGCACTCACCTTAGTTCCCATCGAAGAACACATACAGGAGAGAAACCATATAAGTGCATGGAATGTGGAAAGAACTTCAGTCGCACTCACCTTAGTTCCCATCAAAGAACACATACAGGAGAGAAACCATATGTCTGCATGGAATGTGGAAAGAGCTTCAAGGATAGCAGTCACCTAAGTATACATAAAAGAACACATACAGGAGAGAAACCATATGAATGCAGAGAATGTGGAAAGAGCTTCATTCACAGCAGTGCCCTTAGTTCACATCAAAGAACACATACAGGGGACAAAACATATGAATGTCAGGAATGTGGAAAGAGCTTCAGTGAGAGCAGTGCCCTTAGTTCACATCAAGGAACACATACAGGAGAGAAACCATATGAATGCCTGGAATGTGGAAAGAGGTTCAAACATAGCAGTACTCTGAATATACATAAAACAATACATACAGGGGAGAAACCATATGAATGCCAGGAATGTGGAAAGAGCTTCAGTTGGGGCCATCACCTTAGGTCCCATGAAAGAACGCATATAGGAGAAAAACCATATAAATGCATGGAATTTTGATGGAACTTCAGTCTGGGTAGTCTCTTTAGTTCCCATCAAAGAACACACACAGGCGAGAAGCCATTTAAGGCGGGGAGCGGGAGGGGCAATGTAGAGCTAGGTAGGTGGTAGAGGAGCCACTCTTCAGTCAGTGCAGTTCAAGAAAGCGGGGGGCTGATCCAGGCTTCCTGCCCTTTGGTTCTGAAGGGTCTCACTCCCCCTCCTCTCTAGGTCACTGACTGAGGACTGTGGGAGTTGTAGTCCTGGAAGAAGCTCTCCTCCCTTTCCAACAGAGTATTGAGGGTGGGGGAGAAGGAGTGCTCTCTTTTGTGCCTCCTGCCCCCCCAACCAAACTCTTAAGGCAGGGCTTGGGGGGAGAAACCTCTGGCCCGCCTGGTGGTTGATGGGGGTTTTTTTTAGGACTACAACTCCCACATTCCTTGGCCACTGGCAAAAAACTATTGTTGAGACCAGGAATTAATAAAACTAACAGATTCAAGTGAACCAAAGTGATGCCATGTTGATTCCTCCTCTGTATGCCTTTGTGTGTGTCTGTGTATGGTGCTTTGTAAGCTGCCTGAAACTGTTTCAACTTTACTGGAATGCCCGTGTTATGTGTTCAAGGACATATTTTTATTTTGATTGTGAGCTGCACATAGACCCTTGGGTAGTGGGTGCCGTGGCATACAAGCTAAATAAATAAATAAATAAATAAATGGGGTGCAAGGAGAATGGGCTAGGATGCCTCTAACAAAGAGTTACAGCTTGCCTAAGGAATGTTGTTCATTGGGGAGGGGCATCTCATGCATACTGGGGCAAACAATCCAAACTTTATCTATCAACTCATGGGCTCTGAGTTATCCATGACAGATCAGGAAAGAGATCTTGGTGTGTTGGTGGACAGCTACATGAAGGTGTCTACCCAATGTGTGGCAGCAGTGAAGAAGACCAACTCCATGCTAGGGATTATCAAAAAGGAGATTGAAAATAAAACAGCCAACGTTATAATGCCATTATACAAAACAATAGTAAGGCCGCACCTGGAGTATTGTGTACAACTCAAGAAAGACATAGTGGAACTGGAAAAGGTGCAGAAGAGAGCGACTAAAATGATTACTGGGCTGGGACACCTCCCTTATGAGGAAAGGCTAAAACATTTGGGTCTCTTTAGTCTGGAAAAAAAGGCGCCTGAGGAGGGATATGATTGAGACGTACAAAATAATGCAGGGCATGAGTAAAGTGGATAGAGAGAAGCTCTTCTCCCTCTCACAAAATACCAGAACTAGGGGACATACACTCATAGAATCATAGAATCATAGAGTTGGAAGAGACCTCAAGGGCCATCTAGTCTAACCCCCAGCCATGCAGGAACCCCATCACAATATTTCCAACAGATGGCCATCCAGCCTCTGCTTAAAAACCTCCAAGGAAGGAGACTCCACCACCCTCCTTTGGGGCAGCCATATTCCACTTATGCCGAACAGCTCTAACTGCCATAAACTTCTTCCTGATGTTCAAATGGAAGTAGTTTGAAACCATTACCCCGAGTCCTGGTCTCTGAAGCCATGGGAAACAAACCTATTCCCTCTTCAATATGACATCCTTTCAAATATTTAAACATAGCTATCATATCCCCTCTCAGTCTTCTTTTAGAGAGGCTAAACATTCCATTTCCTCCAGACCCTCAACCATCCTGGTCGCCCTCCTCTGCATCCGCTCGAGGTTGTCAACATCCTTTTTAAATTGAGGCACACAGAACTGGACACAGGACTCCAGGTGGGGTCTGACCAGAGCAGAATAGAGTGGCACCATCACTTCCCTTGATCTAGATACTATGGTTCTATCGATGCAACCAAGAATTGCCTTGGCTTTCCTGGCCGCCGCATCACACTGCTGACTCATGTTCAATTTGTAGTCCACATCACAGGTTACAAACCATGAGGTAACCACCAGGCTTAAAACCGGGGTACCTCAAGGGCCAGATGCAGGGGAGTGCTATCAGGAGACAGAGATCTAGTCTTGTGCCCTCCCAGAGGCATCTGGTGGGGCCACTGTGAGATACAGGAAGCTGGACTAGATGGGCCATTGGCCTGATCCAGCATGGCTCTTCTTATGTCCTTAAGTGTGTACCCTGCCTCTGCTAGTTGCGATTTTCTCCTTCGACTTCAGGGGGAAAGGTCGACCCCTTCCTTTATCCATCTAAATAAATGAATGGTGATTTGGATCTCTGCTTGTCTCAGAAGTTTTTGGCTAAGATATTCTGATACAAGAAAAGTTTGGGATTATCCTGAACTCAACACTATTTATTAAAGTTTATGAAGATTACAGAATATATAAAACACAACAAAGCTATGGTTCCCTACAATAAGGCCTTAAGGCGAAAGGCCTCCCAAATAATTACCGCCCTGTCAGGTTGATCGCCCCATAATTGACACTTTTGAGCTGTGATGCTGGAGGAGACTCTTGAGGGTCCCCTGGACTGCAAGGATGTCAAAGCTGTCCATCCTGAAAGAAATCAACCCTGTATGTTCAGTGCAAGGAATGATTTTGAAACCAAGGCTCCAGTACCTGGCCACCTCATGAGGAGAGAGATCTCCTTGGAAAAGTCCCTGATGTTGGTGATACAATGAAAAATCAGGCTCCAAAACATTTATTCTAGGTAGATAAATTATAGGAACTGGAATACCTTAAGAATGTTAATTAACTGGAAGTATACGACTCCAGGAAGTGGCAGAACACCTGGATGAGGGAATTATCCCCAAGGTAAACTGTGCCTGAGGGACAGGATATGGTACCATGGTCTGGAGTTCCACATTCCTTATCTCTGCCAGACTGGGCCCAGTTGAAAAATAGGACACCAATCCATGGAACATTGACTCAAGGATTTGGACCATCAAGAGCTTGATGTCACAGGAGATTGGATGCAACTGTGAACAATCACCCACCAATGCAGACTGAGGGAAACCTTGAACTGGTTTGTATGTATAAAAACTGGTGTTCAACAAATGATCAGGGCTCACTCACACCATCCAGGGTGAGACCACTGACTGTTATTTGGCTTGGCTACAATAAATCTGACTTAAACAGTTCAGTGTTTGTGCTTCCTTACTTTATCTGAATTTAATTACTGGACACTGGTTCCGAGCCAAGCATGGACACAAAATAATCTGTAAAACCTGGTAACAGATTTTGGTGCATTGGCCGGGAAATTGAGCTAAAATTAATTAAATGGTAATTAATTAAACAGAAAGCCTTAAGCTTGGCGCAAATCTATCCCTGCAATATGCAAGAGGGAGGATTTCCACAATGTCGCAGCCAGCAACACGAGGAAACCAGGTGAACAACGGAGGTGCACTGGGTCGCAACGGTCAGGAACAGAAGTAAGTAATTAACGGGGTTTACCAAACTGGACCTTGCTTCCAGCGTAAGGCTGCAAGAAGATCCAGGAACCAACAGGTAATTAGGCCGCCAGTTCCCAGAAGCACTGAGTGGCACAGTGGCTTCAGTTGTAGGGGCAGTGATTAACAGGATGTTTTGAGCTCCCAGCCATGGGGGGGGGCTCCTGCCATGCCCCTGAGCCTGGTGATTCTTGAAGCTGAGACTGCAGGCGCCAGGTTACGATATCTTCGAGGGTGAGTGGTTGGGGAGCACTGAGGACCTGGGGGGAGCAGAGCACCGAGGGAGTGCAGGGAAGTGCTGAGGAGCTGGAGTAAGCGACAGCAGCAGTGGTACTAGCATGGACAACCAGGCAGCCAGCTGGGAAACCGAACTGGAAGCTCCGAGTAGAGGCTTCCTCCTCCTCCTCCTCCCACTCTGCCCTCCGCCTGCCCCCCTGCTTCCACCACCCCTTCCACCACGTGGGGATGCACGGACAAGACCGTCCAGCCAATCACCAGCATCCACCAGCATCACCACCAAAATAGCCAGAGCAGCAGGGCCAGGCGGAGACAGCCAAGAGCCAGTGGGCAGGGAGTGCTGGGCTGCGACTCTTCCTTGTCTGTGGATGTTTGTGGGGGTGGGAGGGCATTAGAGTGTGCTCATGGGGGTGTGCATGTATGGGGCAGGCATTTGTGTGTGTGCGTTCGTGTGCACACACATGCTCTTTCAACCTTTCCCGCACTGAGGATGTGGGGGCGGAGCAGAAGTGAGGAGTGCTTACGTGCACATGTGGGTAGTTCACAATAGAGCCCGCCGGGACATGCAGATAGGATCTGTGCCATCTTTTGCCGTCAGTGCCCCTCTGCATTCTAGAAAAGACAAAAAGAACAATCTCTACCGAAACAGGTGTCACAATGGGTGTTTTCTATTTTTATATAATTAAATTTTATTTCTTAAAATTATAAAACAATACAAAATCTAAAACAATATACAGTGAAGGGGAAAATATTGAACAAAACTCAAGCAAATCGGACAAAAATTAAAAAACCATGAAACCCACCCCCACTCAGGACTTAAAAAATTACAACACTGTTATGTTGTTTTTAAAATTTTGATATTATATAGAATGTACTTATTTATTTATTTTGTTTTTTTTATTTTTTTATTTTTTTATTTATATTTAGAACATAAAAAAGACAAAACAACAATGATAAACAATTATATAAAAAAAACAGTAATAGGCAATCATAAACAGTACAAAGTGCCCCCCACCCCCAAGAAACCGTCCAGTATTCTTGCATCTTCTCTTTCTTCTTCATCTTTTTTTTTTCTTCCAAAAGGCTTCTTAAGGTCCTTTACGCCAGAACTGTGTTGGGTTATAAGTTGGTTGTATCCCTTTCCCTTTTAATAGTACATGATCTATAAATTTCCCCCAAACATCATAGAAAGATTTTTTTTTTATTTCACCTCTCAAAACTTTTATATTACAAGATAGTTTATCATTTAGTGCTATGTCCCACACTTCCTTATACCATTCAGCAATTTTAAGGTCTGATTTCAGTTTCCAGTTCCTAGCAATAATCAGTCTAGCTCCTGTCATAAGATTAAGTCCCCACTCAGGACTTAAAAAATTACAACACTGTTATGTTGTTTTTAAAATTTTGATATTATATAGAATGTACTTATTTATTTATTTTGGAGTACTTTTATTGTTTATTAAAAATTATAAAACTACAATATAAAAAACAACAACAAAATACTGTAAAGGAAAAGAAAATATTAATCAAAACACACACTAATATGACAAAAATATAACAAATATAACAATAAACCCCGTGCAACCTCCCCCCTTGGGACTTTAGCAAAATTACAGCTCTCATGGTAAAATCATTAGACTTTCTCAAGCCTTTCCTAATTTTAATTTCACAAGTCAATTTATCATTAATAGCCAGATTCCATAAATCCTTATACCATTCCTCCAATGTTTTCTGAGCCACAAATCTGACAACAGAAACTGGTGAGTCCACGGAGCTAGCCTCCGGAAAACCACCGTATACAGAGAAACAAAATTAACCCATGCATGAGTGTCACGTATACAAACGGGCAAATGATGCGAGCTTCAGGTAAACAAGGAAATACAAATTAACCAATATGGTGAATCCCAAGGATACAAAACTGACAAATGGTGTGGCTCCAGGAAAACTGAATAATAGGTACCGCCGTAAAAAGCAGAAAGTTAAACCAGTGTTTCCTTGCAGCCATGCTGGCCATGGACTTGCACAACACTGTCTCCTCAGCTTGAATACGGAGATGAGCACTGCCCCTAGAGTCGGACACAACTAGCACGCATGTGCAAGGGGAACCTTTACCTTTACCTTATTTATATATTCAGAATATTTTTACACCACCTTTTGCCTTGGAAAAGAACCCAAGGTGGCTTACAATCATGAGGGACGCTAGCCAGTCATCAGAGGGGAATGCATGGCTCTGTCGGGGTGCCAATTATTGAATTATACAGTGGTCTGCAAAAGTATTCGGCCCCCTTGAACTTTTCCACATTTTGTCACATTACAGCCACAAAGATGAATCAATTTTATTGGAATTGCATGTGAAAGACCAATACAAAGTGGTGTACATGTGAGAAGTGGAACAAAAATCATACATGATTCCAAACATTTTTTACAAATAAATAAATAAATGCAAAATGGAGAAACAGAAAGTAACTATGGAAATGAAATGAAAGCCCCCCCCACTATATAATGGGTCCTGTTTGTTTGCAATTGTAATACTGTCATCTTGTGGTCGCCTCTCACTACAGTAACGTAATTGCAAACAAGGAAGAAGCATTTTATAGTCAGAGGCAGAGAATATGAAGTGCCTATTCTCAGGCCATTCTGAAGGTATTTGATACCATTTGGGAGACTTCTGGGGCTATGCGATTCATTTGCACCCCTGTTACTGTGATTTTCGCATTCTGGCAAGTGGGTGTGATTTCTCAAAAGGCAAGGAATGTGGAAAGAGTTTCAGTAGCAGAGCTCACCTTAGTTTGTATCAAAGAACACATACAGGGGAGAAACTATATAAATGCATGGAATGTGGAAAGAACTTCAGTCGGTCAGTCACCTTTGTTCGCATCAAAGAACACATACAGGGGAGAAACCATATAAATGCAAGGAATGTGGAAAGAGGTTCAGTCGGGGCAGTACCCTTAGTTTTCATCAAAGAACACATGCAGGAGAGAAACCATATGAATGCAGAGAATGTGGACAGAGCTTCATTCAGAGCAGTGCCCTTAGTTCACATCAAAGAACAAATACAGGGGGGAAACCATTTAAATGCATGGGATGTGGAAAGAGCTTCAGTGAGAGCAGTGCACTTAGTTCACATCAAGGAACAGATAGAGGGGACAAAACATATGAATGCATGGAATGTGGAAAGCGATTCAAACATACCAGTAATCTAAGTAGACATAAAAAAATGCATACAGGGGTGAAGCCATATGAATGCCAGGAATGTGGAAAGAGCTTCAGACAGAGTGCTCACCTTAGTTCCCATCGAAGAACACATACAGGAGAGAAACCATATAAATGCATGGAATGTGGAAAGAACTTCAGTCGGGGCACTCACCTTAGTTCCCATCAAAGAACACATACAGGAGAGAAACCATATGTCTGCACGGAATGTGGAAAGAGCTTCAAGCATAGCAATCTTCTAAGTATACATAAAAGAATACATACAGGAGAGAAACCATATGAATGCAGAGAATGTGGAAAGAGCTTCAGTCAAGGCAGTTCCTTTAGTTCACATCAAAAAACACATACAGTGGAGAAACCATACAAATGTACGGAAAGTGGAAAGAGCTTTAATCACAAGAGTGCCCGTAGTTCCCATTAAAGAACACATACAGGGGAGAAACCATATGACACATGGAATGTGGAAAGAGCTTTAAATATAGAAGTCATCTAAGTGGGCATAAAATAACACCTACAGGGGAGAAACCATATGAATGCATGGAATGTGGAAGGAGCTTCAGTCACCGCAGTCACCTTAATTCAAATCAAAGAACACATACAGGGGAGAAACCATATGACTGTATGGAATGTGGTTTGGGATACTCGTACACCATGGTCTAACTCTGGAAGTCCAGCTGGACTTGTTGGCCAGAAATGCCTTTGTACAGCTGTGGAAAATATGACAGTTACTCATGCACTGGTAACATCCTGTATTGATTACTGCAATGTCCTCTACATGGAGCAGCCTTTGAAGACGCTTTGGCAATTGCAACTAGTTCAAAATCATGCAGCCCGGCTGGTGTGTGGTGGGGCTGCCAGGGATCATATCACACCGATTCTGCATAACCTGCATTGGTTACCAGTTGTCGCCTGAGCCCAATTCAATGTGCTTGTTTTGGCATATAAACTCTAAATGGCTTAGGACTATCTCCTTCCATATGAACCTACCCGGCAGTTAAGATCTAGCCAGGGAGCCCTCCTGAGAGAGCCATCCCTCAAGGAGGGGAAAGGGATGGCTTGTAGGTCTCAGGCGTTTTTGGCAGCTGTCCCCAGGTTATCCAATGCCCTCCCAATTGACACCTGCCTTGTGCCAACACTGATGACATTTCAGCACCAGGTAAAATCCTTCCTGTTTCTGAATATTTTTAACTGACATAATATAGATTGTGCGTCCTGGTGGCAATTGCAGTGTTTTGTGTTTAAATGTTTTTATTGTTTTTAATTCTCCATTGCCTTTTTAATGTTTTAACTGTTTTAACTGTTCATTTTAATTTTAAGCTGGCCAGAGACCTTTGGGTAGTGGGTGGCATATAAGTTGTATAAATAAATAAATACATGTGGAAAGAGCTTCAAACATAGAAATATCTCAGTAGACATAAAAGAACACATATAGGGAAGAAACCATATTAATGCATGGGATGTGGAAAGAGCTTCAGTGACAACAGTGCCCTTAGTTCACATCAAAGAACACATACAAGGGAGAAACCATTTAAATGCATGGAATGTGGATAAAGCTTCAGTCAGAGCAGCAGTTGTAATACCCATCTACAAATACATACAGGGGAAAAACCATATGAATGCATGGAATGTGGAAAGAACTTCAGTCGGGGCAGTCACCTTAGTTCCCATCAAAGAAGACATATGGGGAAAACCATTTAAATGCACAGATTTTGGAAAGAGCGTCAGTCAGAGTGCTTACCTTAGTTCCCATCAAAGGACAAATACAGGGGAGAAACCATAGAAATGTATGGTATGTGGAAAGAACTTTAGTCAGGACTGCTAACTTAGTTCACATAAAATAACACATACTGGGGTGAAATCATATGATGCATGGAATGTGGAAACAGTGAAAAGAGCTTCAATTGGAGCAGGTCCCTTAGTTACCATCAAAGAACAGATACAGGGGAGAAATCATTCAAATGTTTGGAATGTGGAAAGAGCTTCAGTCCGCAGTTCTCTCACTTCCCATCAGATAACATACAGAGAGGACACCATTTAATAAATGCTTGGAATGTGGAAAGAGCCTGAAACAGCAGTCAGCTAAGTAGACGTAGAAGAACACATACAGGAGACAAACTAATTGAATGCATGGAATGTGGAAAGAGCTTCAGTAAGAGCAGTAACCTGAATTAACATGAACAAATACATATAGGCGAGAAACCATATAAATGCTCGGAATGTGGAATGAGCTTCAGTTCCCTTAGTTCCCATCAAAGAACACATACAGTGGAGAAACCACATGAGTGCATGGAATGTGGAAAGAGTTTCAAATCTAGCAGTCATCTAGACATAAAGGAACACATATAGGGCACCAACCATTTAATGCATGGAATGTGGAAAGAGCTTCATTATTTCCCATCAAATAACTCATATTTGGAAGTAAACATATGAATATATGGAATGTGGAAAAGGCTTTACTCAGAGCAGTCACAATAATCCACATCAGAGAGCACATACATTGGTGAAGCCCCTTAAATGCTTGGAATGTGGAAAGAACAGTGATCACAGTGCTCTTCGTTCTCATCAAATAACTCATACAGGGGAGAGAACATATGAATACATACAGGGGAGAAACTATTTAAATGCATGAAATGTGGAAAGGTCTTCATTTGGGGCAGTCGCCTTAGTTAGAATGTAAGAACATAAGAAGAGCCATGCTGGATCAGGCCAAATACCCATCTGGTCCATCTTCCTGTATCTCACAGTGACCCCACCAGATGCGTCTGGGAGCACATGGACTAGATATCTGTCTCCTGATACAATTCCCCTGCATCTGGCCCTTGAAGTACCCCGGTTTTAAGCCTTGAGATTAAACATCTCCTTCATGGTTTGTAACTTGTGAAGGACTTTTCCACCCGGAATCTGTCCCTTGAAAGAACTCATACAGGAGAGAAACCATTTGAATGCATGGAATGTAGAAAGGTCTTCAGTTATTCCAGTGCCCTTAGTGCCCATCTTTTAATGTAAAAGCATTAAAAGAAGAAAAATGCTCAGATGAGATTTTTAATCTAGCATTTAGAATAAGTCCAGCTTTGGACAGAAGCAAGCATGCTCATTGGGCCTTGAAGGGAAAATTTCCTGAATTGTTTCCTTCTGCATTCTTGATGTGTAATGATTCTGTTCTGAAATAGTGACTTTCAGATCTTCTGCAGAGTGTCCTGCTGGATTGAACTGGGTAGAGACAAGTTTCAGTGTGACAATGGTTAAACT
This sequence comes from Phrynocephalus forsythii, assembly GCA_029282475.1. NCBI lineage: Eukaryota > Metazoa > Chordata > Lepidosauria > Squamata > Agamidae > Phrynocephalus > Phrynocephalus forsythii. Next base: position 37,091 of record JAPFRF010000372.1, on the reverse strand, counting down.
GCTGTACTGCAGCCATAGCTGTACTCAAGACCTAAGGGTTCTATACCAGGTAGCAGACTCACAGTGGACTCAGCCTTCTATTCTGCCAAGATCAGTAAAATCAGTTTGTTGGAGAGGGAATTTGTATCTTAAATTGTAAGCCACCCAGAGAATGCTTTATGCATTTGATTGTGGTTTCTGGTGTCTGATTTATAACATCAGAAACCACCAATTGTGATATCTGTTTCTGTAGAGACTGTTCACTTTGCCCTTTCGATAGTACAGAGGGACACTGCTGGCAGAAAATGTCACAGATCATGTTTGCTGAAGAACAAGATCACTTAATTATTCCAGACTGCATGACTGAGGGCTCCAATCTTTAAAGAGGACATGAAAGTAAAAACCAAGAATTGGGAATTCTCTCTTTTTTATGACTGTTATACAAAGTTTTTTTATAAAGGATAGGGGGAAGGTGGGGAGTGGGCATAGTGTATGTATGTATGTATGTATGTATGTATGTATGTATGTATGTATGTATGTATGTATGTATGTATTATTTATTTATTTATTTATTTATTTATTTAATTTATTTATATGACTTTTATACCACCCATCTAGACCTAGGGCTATTTGGGCCGGTTTACAACATGGAATCACATGACAATTAACAAAAGAAGACATTTTGAAAACCAAATAATAGGAATACAATAAAACAAAACATACATAAATCAACAATGAAAAACTAAAATGGAGATAAAAATAGCAAGAGATTGATAAAATGGGGGGAGGAAGAGAAAACATGCAGTAAAAGAATAGTGTCTTATTGAATGTTTGAGAAAGCAGGGAAGGCCATTCTATACAACCAGGTTTTCAATAGTTTGTTTTTTTAATTGAAGTGAGGGTGCCAGATGAATTTTGTGGGGTAGATGGTTCCATAACTGGGGAAAATCTATTGAGAAGGCCCTACTCCTTGTTAACACTTCCCAGGCCTCCCTTGGGGTTGGCACTCCAAGGCGTCCTGCCTGGCTAGCATGGGTGATCCTGGCAGTTCTAGGGAAGAGTCACTCTGTCAGATACTGTGGTCCCAAACCGTTTAGGGCTTTGTATGTTAACATCAAAACCTTGAAGTCAATGTGGTAGCGCACTGGTAACCAGTGCAGAGCTGCCAGCATGGGGGTAATGTGTTGATGCCTTCTTTGACCCGTTACATCCTCATCTTTGAAAGAGTGCCCTTTGTCCTTCAAATGGAGGTGTACTGCTGATTCTGGTCATGAGCTGTTACCCCTCCTATGTTGGGCCATCCTTCTGTTTAATCGCTGATTAGTTTCTCAATGCAGATGTCTGAACACTCCTCACTACATTGGACTGCATATACTATATTGCTCCTTTTATGGTTTGGTATCAGATTCTTTGGGTGGACAAGTCTCTGCCTTAGTGTGTTTGTGGGTTTGAAATAAACAGGGACGTGGTGTTTGCCCAAAATCCTTTTAAGCTTCTCCGACACTCCAGCCATGTAAGGAATGACCAGGTTCTTCTGTCGGGTCTGGGTCTCAGACTGATCCCTTGTTCTTCTGGGATGGCCCACTGCTTTGTTGAAGGCCCACTTTCGATATCCACAGGCCTTAAGTGCTGTCTTCAGGTGCCTGTCTTCCTTCTTCTTGGCTTCTGTGGAGGCTGGGATGCTTTCTGCTCTGTGGTTTTTAGGGTCCTGATGACTCCTAGTTTGTGCTGTAATGGATGGTGGGAGTCACACAGTAAGTATTGATCTGTGTGGGTCAGCTTCCTGTAAATTTCTACTCCCAGGTCTTTCTGTTTTGCTCTCTCAGTAGTAGGTCTGCCTGTTCTCACACAGAAGACTAAGCCTTCAGAGGAAGGCTTAGTCTGGCTCCACCATCTGCTTCCTAGCTACTTCCTTTGTTTGGCTGACTAATGGCTCTTGGTATTTAAAAAATCTTAAAACACATAGAAGAACAAACCTTGCTGAGAGAAAATCAGCATGGCTTCTGTAAGGGTAAATCTTGTCTGACAAATCTTTTAGAATTTTTTGAAAAGGTCAACAGGCATGTGGATTTGGGTGAACCGGGGAATATAGTCTATCTGGATTTTCAAAAGGCTTTTGACACAGTCCCTCACCAAAGGCTGCTGAGAAAATTGCACAGTCAGGGGATAAGAGGGCAGGTCCTCTTATGGATTGAGAACTGGTTGAGATCCCGGAAACAAAGAGTAGGTGTCAATGGGAAATTTTCACAATGGAGAGAAGTGAAAAGCGGTGTGCCCCAGGGCTCTGTCCTGGGACTGGTGCTTTTCAATCTGTTCATAAATGACCTGGAGTAGGGATAAAAACTGAGGTGGCCAAGTTTGCAGATGACACCAAACTTTTCTGTGTGGTAAAAACCAGAGAAGATTGTGAAGAGCTCGAGAAGGATCTCTCCAAACTGGGGGAATGGGCTGTGAAATGGCAAATGCGTTTTAATGTAGCCAAATGTAGAGTAATGCAAATTGGGGCAAAAAATCCAAACTTTATCTATCAACTCATGGGCTCTGAGTTATCCGTGACGGACCAGGAAAGAGATCTTGGTGGGTTGGTGGACAGCTCCATGAAGGTGTCTCCCCAATGTGTGGCAGCGGTGAAGAAAGCCAATTCCATGCTAGGGATTATCAAAAAGGGGATTGAAAATAAAACAGCCAACATTATAATGCCATTATACAAAATGATAGTAAGGCCACACCTGGAGTATTGTGTACAATTCTGGTCACTGCCTTTCAAGAAATACATAGTGGAATTGGAAAAGGTGCAGAAGAGAGCGACTAAAATGATTACTGGCTGGGATACCTCCCTTATGAGGAAAGGCTAAAATATTTGGGGCTCTTTAGTCTGGAAAAAAGGCGCCTGAGGGGGGATATGATTGAGATGTATAAAATAATGCAGGGCATAAGTAAAGTGGATAGAGGGAAGCTCTTCTCCCTCTCACAAAATACCAGAACTAGGGGACACACACTCAAATTGAGGGCTGGGAGAGTAAGAACAGACAAAAGAAAATATTTTTTTCACCCAGCGCATTGTTAGTCTATGGAACTCCCTGCCACAGGATGTGGTGATGGCATCTGGCCTGGATGCCTTCAAAAGGGGATTGGACAGATTCCTGGAGGAAAAGTCCATCACAGGTTACAAACCATGATGGAGATGTGTAATCTCCAGGCTTAAAAGGGAGGGTACTTCAAGGGCCAGATGCAGGGGAGTGGTATTAGGAGACAGATATCTAGTCTCATGCACTCCCAAACACATCTGGTGGGGCCACTGTGAGATACAGGAAGCTGGAGTAGATGGGCCGTTGGCCTGATCCAGCATGGCTCTTCTTATGTTCTTATGCTGGGAGATCTACCTCTCATTCTCCACCAATCCAGGTGAGGCGGTTTCTGTTCTGAACTTGTGTCTGGACCAGATAATGGACTGGATGAGGGTTAATAAATTGAAACTCAATCCAGACAAGACGGAAGTGCTGTTAGTGGGTGCTTCGCCAGACAGGCTAGAGGGCCACTTGCCTGTCCTGGATGGGGTTGCACTCCCCCTAAGGGAGAGGGTCCATAGCTTGGGGGTGCTTCTGGACCCCGGTTTAACTCTGGAAGCCCAGGTGGACTCGGTGGCCAGGGGTGCCTTTCTCCAACTGCGGAATATATATCAGCTGCGCCCCTACCTAGATGAACGGTGCCTCATGACAGTTACGCATGCACTGGTAACATCCCGTATTGATTACTGCAATGCGCTTTATGTGGGGCTGCCTTTGAAGACGGTTCGGCGATTGCAACTGGTTCAGAATCGTGCTGCATGGCTGGTGAGTGGTAGGGCCACCAAGGAACACATCACACCGATTCTGTATAACCTTCATTGGTTACCAGTTGCTGCCCGAGCCCAATTCAAAGTGCTTGTTTTGACATATAAAGCCCTAAATGGCTTAGGACCTTGTGAGGGAAACTTCTCTGATGGGAAGAGAGGGACCCCTGCACATCTGGCTGAGAGGATGGAGAAGCCAGGGGAGCCAGAGAAACTAATGACAGTAACACCTGTGGAGAGGTTTATGATGCTGAAGGGATACTATGATACCCCAAAGATTATTGAGCAGCATAAGGAGGAGAAGGAAGAGAACCTGGGGCAAACCGGAAGTAAAAAGAAAGACTTGGCGGTAAAGGCTGACCAATCTGCTCCAGTGGAGGTGGGGTTTGGTACTTGTAAAAAGTGAGCGAAACGGCAGCTTCCAGAAGGATGGGAGTGGGTATGGATGGAGAACCCATGGACGGGAGACTGGAAACAAATGATGATGCCCCACAGAGAGGCTGAAAGCTTCAGACATAGAGCACACCTCCAGAAGTGCTCTTACTGGGGAGAGAGGGAGTACAGAGAGTATAATCGGAAATACAAGGAGATTCGCAAGGTGATTGAGTTGGAAGAATGGCTGATAAAGATCCGAAGGGAAGTCGAGGCCGGGACACTGGATCCCAGGGAAGACCTGACCAAGAGACCCGACTACCTCTTATGTATACCCCGGCGGAGACCCCCTGCTCCCAGGTTCACTTCGGAAGTTGGGATCCAAGTGGGAAAGCCCCAACCCTCCGTGAAGGAGATTGGGATACAGGTGGAGGGGCTGAGGCTTTTGGAGAGGGAGGAGGAGAGCAGAGGTGGAGCAGAATACCCACAAGTGGTGGTGGGGAATTTGATCACTTTCTAGAAACCCCTACTTATGGTGGAAAGAACCCATTCATGATAGATGTTAAAGACGTTGAAAGTGTTGTAAGAAAAACCTCCTTTGTTACTGATGAACACAATAAAAGTTCTGTTTGTTCGTTTCGAGAAATGCCTTCTTTAAAGCTTGAAGGGCGGGACGCCTGGGCTAAGACTGAACCCTCACAGACCTAGATACCTGAAGGACCGCCTCCTTCCATATGAACCTACCCAGCAATTAAGATCTAGCCTGGGAGCCCTCCTGAAAGAGCCATCCCTTAAGGAGGTGAAAGGGATGGCTTGCAGGAATAGGGCTTTTTCAGCAACTGCCCCCAGACTATGGAATGCCCTCCCAAATGAGAAGCGCCTGGCTCTGATGTTGATAACATTTCGGCGCCAGGTAAAAACCTTCCTGTTCCAGAAGTTTTTTAGCTAATGATTGTGGGTCCTGATGGCAATTTTAGTGTTGTGTTTTTAATGTATCATATTTATTGTATTTACATGTTTTATTGTTCTAATTTTATTGTAATGTTGATGTTTTAATTGTCTATTTTGATTGTGAGCTGCCCAGAGACCTTTGGGTAGTGGGCGGCAAAACATAATAGTAAACTTAGTGGTAAGCCAATAGGATCATTTTATTCTCTAAATCAAAAATTCCTACGTACTCTCTCTGTTAACACCACCATGCAAACCTTTGGGCACAAAAATTTAACGGTTATACCTCTGGCACTTTACCACACAACACCATAGCACCCTCCTCCAAACTCATTCAGTCCAGGAACTGCCAAGTCATCCACTACTTTATTTTCTCATAACTGGACTGCCTGGTGAGCCAAAGCATGTAAGTTCTGAGCAAAACACTTTCTGAATTCTTTACATTTTGCATGATTCCTCTCTTGTGTGGACTGTCTTACAGTCCAAATGGTGTAAACTGTGAGCAAAACATTTCCCTCTTGGCATTTCTATGGTTTCTCTCCTGTGTGGATTCTCTTATGATTGACAAGGTGCAAATTCTGAGTAAAATATTTTCCACAATCCCCACATTTGTAGAGTTTTTCTCCTGTATGAACTCTCTTATGACTCACAAGTCGTGACTTTTGAGCAAAACATTTTCCACATTCCTGGCATTTGTATGGTTTCTCTCCTGTGTGGATTCTCTTATGACTTCTGAATGCTGATTTATCTGCAAAACATTTCCCACACTCCTGGCATTTGTACGGTTTCTCTCCTGTGTGGATTCTCTTATGATTAACAAGGTGGGAATTCCGAGCAAAACATTTCCCACAATCCTCACATTTGTAGGGTTTTTCTCCTGTGTGGACTCTCTTATGACTCACAAGCCGTGACTTTTGAGCAAAACATTTCCCACATTCCTGGCATTTGTATGGTTTTTCTCCTGTGTGGATTCTTTTATGATTTCTGTATGCTGATTTATCTGCAAAACATTTCCCACACTCCTGGCATATGTACGGTTTCTCTCCTGTGTGGATTCTCTTATGACTTCTGAATGCTGATTTATCTGCAAAACATTTCCCACACTCCTGGCATTTGTACGGTTTCTCTCCTGTGTGGATTCTCTTATGATTAACAAGGTGGGAATTCCGAGCAAAACATTTCCCACAATCCTCACATTTGTAGGGTTTTTCTCCTGTGTGGACTCTCTTATGACGCACAAGCAGTGACATTCGAGCAAAACATTTCCCACACTCCTGGCATTTGTAAGGTTTCTCTCCTGTGTGGATTCTCTTATGATTCACAAGATGTGAACTTTGAGCAAAACATTTCCCACACTCCTGGCATTTATATGGTTTCTCTCCTGTGTGAACTCTCTTATGAATTATGAATGTTGATTTATCTGTAAAACATTTCCCACAATCCTGGCATTTGTATGGTTTTTCGCCTGCATGTATTCTCTTATGAATCACAAGGTGTGATTTTTGAGCAAAACATTTCTCACATTCCTGGCATTTGTGTGGTTTTTCTCCTGTGTGGATTCCCTTATGTTTCACAAGGTGTGATTTTTGAGCAAAACATTTCTCACATTCCCGGCATTTGTATGGTTTTTCTCCTGTGTGGATTCTCTTATGATTCACAAGCTTTGAACTGTGAGCAAAGCATTTCCCACATGCATGGCATTTGTATGGTTTCTCTCCTGTGTGGATTCTCTTATGTCTCACAAGCTGTGCTTTTCTATCAAAACATTTCTCACATTCTTGGCATTTGTATGGTTTCTCTCCTGTGTGGATTCTTTTATGACTAACAAGATGTGAATTTGCAGCGAAACCTTTCCCACAATCCTGGCATTTGTATGTTTTCCCTCCTGCCTGGACTCTTTCGCAATGCACAATGTGCCCCTTCCGATTTAAACATTTCCCAGACTCTTCATTAACAAAGCACTTCTTTCCAATGTGGATTCTTTGGTGAAACATCAGCGCTACCTTCATGGCAAAAATTTTACCACACACACTACATTTACATGGGTTCTCTGGAATGCAGCTGTCCTTTTCTGTGTGGGTTCTCTGGCATCCAGGAACTTCTAATTTATGCGTAAAACTCTTTCCAGGTTGGGGGTATATCTTTTTTCCCCACCAGCTATCTCTGAGAAAGGAAAAATCCAGAAGACACAGCGCTGAAGAGTCAGACAGATCTACGGGAGGAAAAAAGAATGGCTTAAGTGAATTTTGATGCAAATAAATCAGTTAAGTTTTTAAGTGCCACAACATTTTGTCCATTTTTCCTCCTTATCTTTCCAGTCACATGCACTGACATATATGAGGGTTCGCCGCTCTCCCCCTTTCATTTCCCTATCAGCACGAACAACAGATACCTTTATTGCTTTAAATACTCAACTACCATATCCATCAAGATAATATTAACAGTCTCTAAAAAGCTGGTTCCTCTGTCTCCTCAAGAGGGGAGATGAAGGAGTTAAAAGAACAATTGGCTAAATCCTCTGATTTTCCCAATGTGTTCAACACACATGTGTTACAGACACTCAACACTTTCCTCACATAAGTTCTAAAACTCTATATCTTCTCTCTCTAGTCCTTAACTGTCTCTCAATCAGACCCTATCTGACTCTCTCTCTCAGTTTAAGTCCCTATCTGAATTATTCAGTACTGGGCTGAGCCTTAAAACCCCTCAGGCTCCTCCTCCAAACTCTCCCACTGGTCAACAACCAACCAATCAACATAGAAACGTCTCATAAATTATTCATCACAAAGGGGTAAATGCACAGTTCTTTGTGTGTCATCTTCCGACAACTCTCTCTCTCTCTCTCTCTCTCTCTCTCTCTCTCTCTCTCTCATATATGTGGTCTTCTCTGGGGAGGCAGTTCCCCACCACCATGAGGGTGAAAGCTCCCACTGTGGTGTGGGTTTCTCCATGCTCTCCTTTCTCTCTCCATGTGGGCTCTTCCCTCTCTGACTTTCTTTTTTCCTCCACTCCCTCCTTTCCCACTCTCCCCAAGAAAAGGGCTTTCTGGGTGGTTGATAATTCTGTTTTCTGCCTCCTCCTTAGGTAAAATGGGTTCTTCCCACCCATGAGTCCACGAGTTCTCCATCCATATCTATTCTCGTCCCTCCACTAATAGTTCCCCTTGATTCCTCGTTTCCACTGTATCAGCTTCTCCCCTTTTTCACTCCTTCTACCCCTTTTCCACTTTCCTCCCTGTTTACTCTTCCCTATTTTCTTCCCCTCTCCTTCTCCATTTCCAGTTTTCCTGCCTTTTTCTTTATCCCTTCCCACTCATGTTCAACAGGGGGCTACTCTTTTCCCTCCATTTCTCTCTCAGTTTCTCCGGGGGGTTGGGCTCCCTCCACCTGACAGGGTACAGGGGACCACACTCTGGCACAAAGCGTTCCTTTTCTGACCGCTTTCCCACAATCCCTCTAAGAAAACTCATAGAAGTGGCTTTCTATTATGACATTGTTTTGTATTGCTATGGCTCTGGTCCCATTAGTTCCAAGGTGTTTCCCAGAGAACAAGGCAGAGGAGAGGAAAACGAACACAGACTTCTCAGTTCACCTCATAACATTTTAGCATATCCTTTGAGCTGCTCTAAAATGGGGTCTGGGTTAGGGTTTCTGCTTTAGCCTCTACCAGTAGACATGGGCATGACTTGGTGAAATTCTCGTTTCCGTTTCCGTTCGTCGTTTCCATTAGGGAATGGAAACGGTAACAAGAATTACTCCGCTCCAGCTCAAACCCGAACCGATAAAAGATAAATTGGGTTTGATTTGTCGTTGTCGTTCATGGCATCGCGGCAATCGCGCGATGCCAAGAGGCACAGAAAAAAAGTTTTTTTTTTTTTAAAACCCGATTCCCGGCCAAAAAAGCAAGCGAAAATATGCCTGCCTGAGGACACCTACCAGAGGTGTGATTTCTGGGGGGGGCCCGGCCTCCCCCCCTCCTGTCCTGGGCTGCTCTGGTAGCAGGCTGGGGGGGCATCCTCATCGTCTCCATTTGCCATGCGGTGGGGGATCCAAAATGGCGACCACAATATTTATTTTTAAATCGTGGTCCAAAACCCCACCAAAGCACAACAGAAACATGTGAAAATTAGGTATTTTAAATGCTTGAATTTTTACAGTAGCAGCAGTGGGTTTTTCTTGCAATAAAACATCTCCATTGATTTTATTTTATTTTATTTTTATTTTTTTACACCTGCGCAATGATGGGCTGGCCATAGGATGGGACCATGCAATTTTTTTGACCCATTCCACCAATCGCATGGGCAGGTTTTGACTGACACTTCTGATGTGCAAGAGGTTATAAAAACCCGAGGCACCTTCCGGAATTTGCAGTCTGTTCTTGGATGTGGTGGAGGGTGGAGGGCTGTGTGGTGTGGCTGCTGATTTGCTTTCGATTTTGCTGTATTCGAATTTGGAGGGAGGGAGGCTTAGATTTAAGTTAGGCAGGCAGGGAGGGAAATATTGAATTTAGACAATAGTTCTTTTCCTTGATTCCCTGCTGGCTGCAGCTTCGCAGTTTATCCTTTTTTTCCCTCTGGCAGTTTGAGAGGATTTTTTTGATTGGTTAAAGGGGGACGTTCGACTGGGAGGGGGAGGAGGTGTGGATTTATTTCAAAAATATACAATCTATATACTCTACCATTTATTTTCTATTTTCCCAACTTTAATTTGCTTCCCAGTTGCTTGCAGTGCACACACACGTTTGGCTGCAAGGCAACAAGCCAGGAGCACCTCTCTGATTATTTTGCATTAATACTTACTTTACAGTTACAATATTTTTATTACTTTCCTATTACTTACTTCATTTGTTTGTTTTTTAAACTTGTTTGTGAGTACCCTGTGCTGTTCAACAACACAGGCCCATTCTATTTAAGTGGGTCAGAAGAATTTTGAATTTTATTTTCATTCCCTGTTGAGCAACTACGAGAAAACTGTTGTGCTTGATTACAAGACACCCCTATATCTCCCTTGAGGGAAGGCTGTCTGCCTGAGTGCCCACTGATATCAGCCTTTAGATTTTGGGTTCCACTTACATTAGTCCACTGTTTGTTTGCTTGTGGTTTTGTTTACATTACATTTACATTCCCTGCTGCCCTGAGCCACTGAGAAAACTATTCTCTGCCTGATTTACAAGGCAACCCTATATCTCCCTTGAGGGAAGGCTGTCTGCCTGAGTGCCCACTGATTATGGATGAACTGAGATTACAGGCCAGTACAAGCAGGATGGTCAAAGACAGCTGTCTTTTGCTGATAACAGAAACGTGGCTCAGCCCAGCTGTCCCAGACGCAAGTATTTGTTTGACGGGCTTCACAACACATCGCTCCGATAGAAACAGAGACTGTGGGAAGAGCAGAGGAGGAGGAGTATGTATGTATGTTAAAAACAGTTGGTGCACGAATGCTAAAATCATAGACAGTCATTGCTCCAGGGAATTGGAGTATATGACGGTCAGATGCAGACCAATATTTATTTATTTATTTATTTATTATTTACACTTGTATACCGCCCCATTCCCACAATGGGGACTCTGGGCGGTTTACAGTATCAAAATTAAAACAGCAAAAACAATTGTGAACTACAATAACAAAACAGCAATGACCAAAAGAAATTTGGCGGGATAATAATAATAATAATAATTAAAAAAAAAAAAAACAAATGGGACCTTAGACATTGCCGTAAGCTTCTCGGAAGAGGATAGTTTTGAGATTCCTCTTAAAAGCTTCCAGCGATGGAGCCAGCCGTAAATCACTAGAGAGTTTATTCCAGATGGACGGGGCCACTACCGAGAAAGCCCGCCCCCGAGTACCCGCCTTATGGGCGTCCCTCGGTGTGACCGTCCGGAGTGATAAGGCCGCCGAAGCTCGGGTGGGTCGGGCCAGGTCTAATTGTCGGGAGAGACGCTCCGCCAAATATGCTGGGGCCAAGCCATGGAGGGTTTTGTAAACCAAAACCAACACCTTGAACCTTATTCGGGAGGCAACGGGTAACCAGTGTAGGCGAGCCAGGATGGGGGTGGCACGGTCATAGCGACGCGCACCAACCACCAGCCTGGCCGCCGTATTCTGGACCCGCTGCAATCGCCGAACAAGGTTCAAGGGGAGCCCCATGTAGAGGGCGTTGCAGTAATCCAGCCTCGACATGACCAGTGCCTGTACCACAGTCCTCAAGGAGCCCTCATCGAGGTACGGGGCGAATCTGGGCGATAAGCCTAAGATGGTAAAAGGCCGACCTGACCACGGCTGACACCTGGGGTTCCAGGGTCAGATCCGGGTCCAGGACGACGCCCAGATTCCTCACTCTTTGCGCCAGCTGGAGGGCGGACCCATCCAGACTGGGAAGAGGGCCACAGTACCCCTCCGACGGGCCCCCAAAGAACATAACCTCGGTCTTACCCGGGTTGAGCCTGAGCCTGTGGGACCTGGTCCAGTCCAGAACCGCAGCCAGGCAACGATCAAGGGTCGCGACGGCCTCCACTGCATCGGTGGAAAAGGAGAGATAGAGCTGCGTGTCATCAGCGTACTGATGACAGCAGACTCCATAACTCCGGATGATCTCGGCCAGTGGCTTCATATAGATGTTAAAGAGCATTGGGGAGAGTGACGACCCTGAGGCACCCCACAAGAGAGTGTCCAGGAGCCGACAACTCACCCCCAAGCTCACTCGCTGGGTGCGGCCCCAAGGAAGGACCGGAGCCAGGCCAAGGCCTGGCCTCCAATCCCAACCTCAGAGAGCCGCTCCAGCAGGATACCGTGGTCGACGGTATCGAAAGCCGCTGACAGGTCGAGAAGGACCAGCAGGGTAGAGCAACCCCTGTCAGCCCTCCTCAACAGATCATCATGCAGCGCGACCAGGGCCGTTTCGGTTCCATGACGCGGCCTGAACCCGGACTGGAAAGGATCCAGGACATGGTTCTCCTCCAGGAACGACTGGAGACGCAGGGCGGCGACTCGCTCGATCACCTTGCCCCAAAAGGGAACATTGGCTATGGGACGATAGTTGGACAAATCGTCCACTGCCAAGCCAGGTCTTTTAATAATGGGCTTCACCACCGTCTCCTTCAGAAGACTGGGCAAAATCCCGTCCCTGAAGGAGGTTGAGGCAATCAGTGAAGCCCATTTCGGCATGCTCCCCCCTGCACTCTTAATCAACCAGGAAGGGCAAGGGTCGAACGGAGAGGCCGCAGGCCTGCAATGTCCCAGTGCCCTGGAGGCATCCACCGGTGTTACAGGCCCAAACTCAACAAACCGAGGCGACCGAGGCGGCCCGACACTGGCCATGACAGGGGCCGTATCAGGGCAACCGGCATCCAGCTCGGAACGGATGGCCTCTATCTTAGATTTAAAATAGGCTGCGAATGACTCACTAGTGAAATCACTAGGAGGAGGCCCCGGCGGAGCGGGATTGGTGAGGTCTCGGACCACACGGAAAAGTTCCGCCTGGCGATTCGAGGCCTCACCAATTCTCAGGGCGGCAAAAGATCTCCTAGCCGCCCTTATCGCACGGGAGTAGCGACCGTTCGATGCCTTTACCGCAGCCCAATTTTGAGCCATCCGAGCGTTCCGCCATCTGCTCTCTAGCCTTCTCCGCTCTTGCTTCATCGCCCGTAGCTCCTCGGTAAACCAAGGGGACGAACGGGCTCGGCATCGGATCAGGCGCTTGGGGGCGATCCGGTCGACAGCCCCAGCCACCTCCTCAAACCACCGTTGGGCTAGGGAGTCGGCCGGATCGTCATCCAAACCGTCTGGTACATCCCCGAGGGCCTCCGAGAACCGCACGGGGTCCAGGAGCCCCCGGGGGCGGGCCCAGATGGACGGGCCCGGCTCCCCGCGGGGCGGGGTGGCTACCGCAAGAGAGAAAGTCAGCAGATAATGATCTGACCATGACACGGGCCGGGCCAACAACCTCCCGACCCCCAGATCAAAACCCCGCAATGTGGAGGCAAAAACCAGGTCCAGGGTGTGTCCACCAGTATGAGTGGGTCCGATGACTAATTGGGACAGGTTCATGGAGGCCATGGACTCCATGAATTCCAGAGCTGCTCCAGACAGCCCAATCTCGGCGTGCACATTGAAATCCCCCAACACCAATAGGCGGGGGGACCTCAAAAGTGCCGCCGAGATGAACTCGGAGAGCTCCGGAAGGGATAGCGCAGGGTCGCGGGGAGCACGGTACACAAGCACTACCCCAAACCTGTCCCTATGACCCACCATAAGGTGGAGACATTCCAAACCTGGACTCACCAAAATCGCGGATCTACTGACATGAAAGGAGTCTCTGAAGACCATAGCCACCCCGCCACCCCTCCCCTTTGACCTGCCCAGCTGCTGCAAACGGTAGCCCTGGGGGCAAAGGAGGGTGAGGGAGGCCCCACCTCCCTCGCCCACCCAGGTCTCCGTGATGAAAGCCAGGTCGGCACGCTCATCCACGATGAGATCGTGGATAAGGGGGATCTTATTATGTACCGACCTGGCATTAATAAGCAGGCAGGACAGGTCAGGGGAACAGGCGGTTTGCATCCCAGCCATTTGGCGGTGAGCCGACGGATCAGAACGGGGGACAGGCAATAGATGTCTGTCCCGAGTTCTCCTAATCCGATCGACCTGCCGGCCCACGGCGTATCTCCCACGGCCCGACACAACCCTAATGGGGCACCCGGCGGGCTCCATGAGATCTCAAACGGCCAAGGGCCCAAACCTAACAATACCAGAAATAAAGGGGAAGGGAAAAAAAAAACCAAGGCCACCAAAAATTCAATACAATGCAAAACAAAACAAAAATAAGACAACTGAAAATCGAAAACAATAACCAAATATCCTGGCAACAAAGCAAAAACAATACAATAAACACTATAATAATAAAATTAAAAATAAAAGATCAAGGGGTAGCCCAAAAAGAGATGGAATAAGTGGGGAGGGAAAGGGGGGAGAGGAGGGAAAGGGGGGCAACAATAACACAAGGTAACAAAGGGCAAAACTCAGGGGCGCAGCAAGAGGGCTCGGAGGAAGTCCACCGCCAGGGTCGACAGCCTCATGGCTCAAGTGATCCCAGGGAAGAGCCACTCCAGTCCAACCTGCACTCTTGGACCATAAATAGTTCAACAATCAGATGGTACAGCCAAGCGGCTCATAGCTAACAACCAGGCCCAACCGAGGAAGTGGTCCAAAGGTTCCGAAGTCCAAAGCCGGTCCCCAAGCCGGCTTGATGGTGAAACTCATTGTTCGGGTATCATGGGGAGCAGGGGCCCTAGGCCCTCCCCTCTCGGGGGGGCAAAAGATGCAATGACCCCAATAGCCCAAGAACCAGCCCGGCGAGGGGGGGGTTGGGCTGCAGCAAGGATGGAAAATCCGCGCCCGGATGGACACCCCCCCCGGCAGGACACGCCGGCGGCCGACCCGCCGCCCGAGGACCAGCCCGGCGGGGGGGGCAGGCTGCGGTAAAGATGGAAAATCCGCACCTGGTCCCCACACCCCCCAGCAGGAAAACGCCGGCGGCCGACCCACCGCCCGAGGGACAACCCGGCGGGGGGGTAGGCCGCGACAGGAATGGAAAGTCCGCGCCTAACCCCACCCCCCCGGCAGGATACGCCGGCGGTCGACCCACCGCCCAAAGACCAGCCCAGCGGGGGGGGCAGGCTGCGGCAAAGATGGAAAGTCCGCACCTAGCCCCATCCCCCCAACAGGAGACGCCGGCGGCCGACCCGCCGCCCGAGGACCAACCCGGGGGCAGGCTGCGACAAAGATGGAGAGTCCGTGCCTGGCCCCCACCCGTCCCCGTCAAAAGACACCGGCGGCCGACTCGCCGCCCGAGGGCCAGCCCGGCGGGGGGGCAGGCGGCGGCAGAGATGAAAAGTCCGCGCCTGACCCCACCCCCCGACAAAGAACACCGGCGGTCGACCCACCGCCCGAAGACCAACCCAGCGGGGGGGCAGGCTGCGGCAGGAATGGAAGGTCCGCGCCTAGCCCCATCCCCCCGGCAGGAGACGCCGGCGGCCGACCCACCGCCCGATGGCCAACCGGGGGCAGGCCGCGGCAAAGGTGGAAAGTCCGCGCCTGCCCCCCCCCCCGAAAGGAGACGCCGGCGGCCGACTCGCCGCCCAATGGCCAACCGGGGGGGGGGCGCGGCAAAGATGGAAAGTCCGCCCTGGCCCCCGCCCCGAAAGGAGGCGCGGCGGCCGACTCGCCGCCCAATGGCCAACCGGGGGCAAAGATGGAAAGTCCGCGCCTGGCCCCCGCCCCGAAAGGAGACGCCGGCGGCCGACTCGCCGCCCGAGGACCAGCCCGGCGGGGGGGCAGGCTGCGGCAAAGATAGAGAGGCCGCGCCTGACCCCACCCCCCCGGCAAGAAACGCCGGCGGTCGACCCACCGCCCGAAGACCAGTCCAGCGGGGGGGGGCAGGCTGCGGCAAGGGTGGAAAGTCCGCGCCTCCCCCCAGCAGAAGACGCCGGCGGCCGCCCCGCCGCCCGAAGGCCAACCCGGGGGGAGGGGCAGGCCGCGGGAAAGATAGAAAGTCCGTGCCTAGCCCCAACCCTTCCAGCCGAGACGCCGGCGGCCGACCCGCCGCCCGAGAGCCAAAGCCCCCCAGGGCAAAGACGGCGCCCCCCCCCCAGCTCAGCCCAACCCAACGACCAACCCGGCAGGGGGGCCAGGCTGCGGCAAGATGAAAAGAACCGCGCCTGGCCCCAACCCCCCTCCCGAACTAGGAGAGGATGCCAACGGTCGCCCCGCTGCCCCCCAAAGGCCAAGGCCCCCCAGGAGCGAAGACGGTAGAGGCCGCCTTACTCACCTCCGTCGACCCGAACCACCGGGGGAAAAGCAGCGGCAGCAGCGAGACGCCACAGAGTAGGAATGGCGCCCGCTGCCAAGCTGCCGCCAAGGAATAATATCTCCGGAGGTGAGGCGGCGGGAGGGGGGGAGGAAAAGGCCCCCAACCCCCCCAAGCTCCCCAGACAGTCAGGGCAAACCCCATTAATCAAAATTAAAAATAAAACAAAAAACAAGGCAGCGCTAAAAGAAAAAACAAAAGAGCGCCCGAGCGCAATAAGCAAAGGAAGCAGCTGCCGCCCGCCATCTTGGTCCCGATATATCTTCCCAGAGAGTTTACTGTTGTCTTAATCATGGTTGTTTACATTCCACCGGATGCCAACGCTGATTTAGCTCTGGGTTATTTGGGTGACGTGGTCAGCAGGCAGCAAGATAAGTTTCCAGATGCTGTGCTTATTATTGCGGGGGACTTTAATCATGTTGATTTGAGGACAACTCTCCCTAAATTCTATCAGCATGTGAACTGTGCCACCAGAGGAACAAACATATTGGATAAGGTCTATTCCAATATAAGGAATGGCTACAGGGCCCTGCAGTTTCCACACTTCGGTCTATCAGATCATTTGTCCCTGATTTTAGCACCAGCTTATATCTCTTTAAGGAAACAAACTGCAATTGTAACAAAGACTGTGAAACACTGGCCTGAGGGAGCCTCACTGCAGCTGCAGGACTGCTTTGAAGAAACAAATTGGGATGTTTTTGATAACTCAGACCTTGAGGAGTATACTGCAGGAATTCTGGGTTATATTAAATTGTGTATAGATACTGTTACTATAGATAAACGTGTCCGAATCTATCCAAATCAGAAACCATGGATGACCAAAGAGGTGAGGTGCCTCCTGCATGACAGGAATAAGGCTTTCAAGTCTGGTGATGTGATCAGGTATAGCATTGCTAGAGCAGATTTGAGGAGAGGCATTAAAAAAGCAAAGGTGGATTATAAGAAGAAGATTGAGGCTTGTTTTTACAGTAATAATAATGTGAGGCAAATGTGGCAAGGGGTTCAGCAAATCACTAGTTATAGATCTAATTGTGCTGCCCCTTCTGCTGGAAATGCTTCTTTGGCTGAAGAACTGAACAATTTTTTTGCTAGGTTTGAGACAGAACAAACAGAGGTATTTACATCACAGCCATCAGCACAGTTTAGCCCCTTCCTTCTTGTTGAAACGTGGGAAGTGAGAAATCTCTTGAGAACTGTGAACCCAAGGAAAGCTGCAGGACCTGATGGCATTTCTGGTTGGGTGATTAGGGAGTGCGCAGACCAGTTGGCTGGAATTTTTACTGAAATTTTTAACCGGTCTCTAGCCCAGTCAACTATTCCTTCTTGTCTGAAGGCCTCCATTATTGTTCCACTGCCAAAGAAGCCATCTATTAACAGCTTAAATGATTATAGACCTGTGGCACTTACCTCCATTGTAATGAAGTCTCTGGAACGATTAGTCCACCAGCATATCATCTCTTGCCTCCCAGGCACATTTGATAAATATCAGTTTGCTTACAGAGCAAATAGATCCACGGAAGATGCTATAGATATCACCTTGCACACTGCTCTTACCCATTTGGAGCTGCGGGGAACCTATGTAAGGATGCTCTTTGTGGACTTTAGCTCTGCTTTCAATACAATTATACCTCACAAGCTGATATCTAAACTTAAGGACCTTGGTTTTTGTCATTCCATCTGTGCCTGGATTTCTTATCAAATCGCTCACAGAGGGTCAGATTAGGTGACTACATGTCGTCAGCCCTCACTCTCAACATGGGTACTCCACAGGGCTGTGTGCTGAGCCCACTATTGTTTAGTATTTACACCTCTGACTGCACTCATACTCATCCTGAAAAGAAAATCATCAAGTTTGCCGATGACACAACAGTAGTGGGACTCATCTCTGGTGGAGATGAGTCAGCCTATCGAGAGGAGGTGCATCGGCTGCTACGGTGGTGCAGAACCAACAATCTGATAATAAATATCAACAAGGCCAAGGAACTTATAGTGGACTATTGAAAAAGGAAATCAGACACTCAGCCCCTGATTATTGATGGAGTTTGTGTAGAGCGGGTGACGGACAGTAGGTTCTTAGGAGTTATTCTACAGGAGGATTTGACCTGGAGTGCCAACACTGAAGCACTGGTTAAGAAGGCCCAACAGAGATTATATCTTCTGAGACTTCTCAGGAGGGAACAACTGTCTAAGAAACTGTTGGTAACCTTCTACCGGGGCTTTATAGAAAGCACTATCACTTACTGCCTCTGTGTCTGGTTTTCCAGTTGCACAGTGGCAGATAGAAGGGCACTCCAGAGGGTCATAAACACTGCTGAGAGGATAGTGGGCTGTCCTCTTCCTCCTTTGGAAGAAGTATACAACTCCAGATGCTCAAGGAAGACATCTAGAATTTTGAGAGACCCTTCGCATCCTGGCTACCAATTTTTTGAACTGTTGCCGTCTGGCAGGAGATACAGGACTCTTAGGTCAAGGACAAATAGACTAAAGAACAGTTTTTATCACAGAGCGGTATCCAAGCTAAATGCGACAGTTTTAGCACTATCTTAATCAGTTTTAAGTAGTGTTTTAAATTTTGTAAGCAATTTTAAGAGTTTTTAATGTCTTGCATTGTGTTTTATGTGTTTTATGAGTTTTGTATGCTTAGAGTGTGTAGTGGAACAGCACTCTAATTTCGTTGTGCATATTTTGCATATGCATAATGACAATAAAACTCTATTCTATTCTATTCTATTCTATTCTATTCTATATTAGCCTTTTAGATTTTGGGTTCCACTTACATTCCTCCACTGTTTGTTTACTTGTGGTTTTGTTTACATTACATTTACATTCCCTGCTGGCCTGAGCCACTGAGAAAACTATTCTGTGCTTGATTTACAAGGCAACCCTATATCTCCCTTGAGGGAAGGCTGTCTGCCTGAGTGCCCAGCCCACAGTGATTAATTATATTAGCCTTTTAGATTTTGGGTTCCACTTACATTCCTCCACTGTTTGTTTGCTTGTGGTTTTGTTTACATTACATTTACATTCCCTGCTGGTCTGAGCCACTGAGAAAACTATTCTGTGCTTTGTGGATTTACAAGGCAACCCTATATCTCCATTGAGGGAAGGTTGTCTGCCTGAATGCCTGCCCACTGATTCTGTTATCAGCCTTTAGATTTTGGGTTCCACTTACATTCCTCCACTGTTTGTTTACTTGTGGTTTTGTTTACATTACATTTACATTCCCTGCTGGCCTGAGCCACTGAGAAAACTATTCTTTGGATTTACAAGGCAACCCTATATCTTTTTGTTGGGGGGCTTTATTACCACCTTTATTACCAGCCTTATTACCACCAGATTTTGGGTTCCACACATTACACCACTCTTTGTTTTTATATACTTCTGTTGTTCTTCTCTGTGTGTGTGAACTGAAGTTCAACACATAAAGGCCCATTGCATTCAAGCGGATCAGGAGAAGTGTGATATTCGTTTTCATTTCATTCCCTGAACAACTAGCAAACATTTAACAACAATATCTTTCTTGGGAGGCATAATACACTGCCACTATTCGTGTGAAGCCACCTGTCCTGCTGCTGCTGCTGCTGCTGCCTGTCTTACAATATTATTTACTCATTACTGCAGCTCACTGTTTGTTTGTTGTGTTGTGTGTGCACCTGAACACACAGGCAGGGAGCCAGACACATTCCATTTCAGTGCATCCATCAACTTTTGATTTCCGAATTTAGAAAATTATACCAAGGGCCAGCAGGGCCACATTGCAGCTTGTACAAAAGAACACAGTGAGAGAGAAAGGGTGAAAAAAGGATAAGTTAATACTTTGTTACTTAATAATAGAATCAGACAATCTATTTCTAATACTTTTTCAGAAATGAAAAAAATGAAGAGGGGTGGCACAGCCAGAGGGACGGGGAGGGGGACCCCCACTGTCGGATACTCAGGAACTGGTCAGGGATGTGAATGTCACTGAGCCTCTGGGGAACAGTGACCATGCTGCAATATCCTTTGCCATGCATGTTGGAGGAAGAGTGTCATGCAAATCAGACATAAAAATCCTTGATTTTCGAAGGGCAAACTTCCCTCAGATGAGGAAACTAGTTAGAAAGAAATTGAAGGAGAAGGTTGGAAGAATCCAATCTCTTCAGAGTGCATGGAACCTGTTTAAAACAACGGTAACAGAGGCCCAGCACAAGTGCATACCACAAAGAAAGAAGAGCTCATTTAAGTCCAAGAGGGCACCAGCATGGTTAACGAGTGGAGTTAGAGAGGCTCTAAAGCGCAAGGAGAGGTCCTTCTGTAAATGAAAATCCTCCCCAAATGAGGAAAATAAAAAGGAACACAAACTCTGGCAAAAGAAATGTAAGAAGATGCTAAGAGAGGCAAAGAAAGATTTTGAGGAACGCATGGCTAGCAATATAAAGGGTAATAATAAAAGCTTCTTTAAATATGTTAGAAGTAGAAAACCTGCCAGAGAACCAGTTGGCCCTCTGGATGGTGAGGGAGGAAAAGGGGAGGTTAAGGAGGACTTGGACATTGCAGAGAAATTGAATGAGTTCTTTGCGTCTGTCTTCACGACAGAGGACCTTGAGCGGATTCCGCTGCCTGAGCCGCCCCTCTTGACTAAAGAATTAAATCAAATACAGGTTAAAAGAGAGGAGGTTTTAGGACTAATCGATAAATTGAGGATTAACAAGTCACCGGGCCCAGATGGCATCCACCCAAGGGTTATTAGGGAACTGAGAAATGAAATTGCAGATCTCTTAACGGTTATATGCAACTTGTCTCTTAAAATGGCCACAGTGCCGGAGGACTGGAGGATAGCAGATGTCACACCAATTTTTTAAAAAGGAAGTAGGGGGGACCCAGGAAACTACAGGCCGGTTAGCCTTACATCTGTCCCAGGGAAGATGGTGGAAAGCCTCATCCAAGAGAAAATCTTAAAACACATAAAAGAAAAAACCTTGCTGAGAGAAAATCAGCATGGCTTCTGTAAGGGTAAATCTTGTCTGACAAACCTTTTAGAATTTTTTGAACAGGTCAGCAGGCATGTAGATTTGGGTGAACCGGTGGATATAGTCTATCTGGATTTTCAAAAGGCTTTTGACACAGTCCCTCACCAGAGGCTGCTGAGAAAATTGCACAGTCAGGGGATAAGAGGGCAGGTCCTCTTATGGATTGAGAACTGGTTGAGATCCAGGAAACAAAGAGTAGGTGTCAATGGGAAATTTTCACAATGGAGAGAGGTGAAAAGCGGTGTGCCCCAGGGCTCTGACCTGGGACCGGTGCTTTTCAATCTGTTCATAAATGACCTGGAGACAGGGATAAGCAGTGAGGTGGCCAAGTTTGCAGATGACACAAAACTTTTCTGTGTGGTAAAAACCAGAGAAGATTGTGAAGAGCTCCAGAAGGATCTCTCCAAACTGGGGGAATGGGCTACGAAATGGCAAATGCGTTTTAATGTAGCCAAATGTAAAGTAATGCATATTGGGGCAAAAAATCAAAACTTTATCTATCAACTCATGGCCTCTGAGTTATCCGTGACAGATCAGGAAAGAGATCTTGGTGTGTTGGTGGACAGCTCCATGAAGGTGTCTCCCCAATGTGTGGCAGTGGTGAAGAAGGCCAATTCCATGCTAGGGATTATCAAAAAGGGGATGGAACATAAAACAGCCAACATTATAACGCCATTATACAAAACAATAGTAAGGCCGCATCTGGAGTATTGTGTACAATTCTGGTCACCGCATCTCAAGAAAGACATAGTGGAACTGGAAAAGGTGCAGAAGAGAGTGACCAAAATGATTACTGGGCTGGGGCACCTCCCTTATGAGGAAAGGCTAAAATATTTGGGGCTCTTTAGTCTGGAAAAAAGGCGCCTGAGGGGGGATATGATTGAGATGTACAAAATAATGCAGGGCATGAGTAAAGTGGATAGAGGGAAGCTCTTCTCCCTCTCACAAAATACCAGAACTAGGGGACATGCACTCAAATTGAGGGCTGGGAGAGTAAGAACAGACAAAAGAAAATATTTTTTCACCCAGCGCGTTGTTAATCTATGGAACTCCCTGCCACAGGATGTGGTGATGGCATCTGGCTTGGATGCCTTCAAAAGGGGATTGGACAGATTCCTGGAGGAAAAGTCCATCACAGGTTACAAACCATGATGGAGATGTGTAATCTCCAGGCTTAAAAGGGAGGGTACTTCAAGGGCCAGATGCAGGGGAGTGGTATTAGGAGACAAATATCTAGTCTCATGCGCTTCCAAAAGCATCTGGTGGGGCCACTGTGAGATACAGGAAGCTGGACTAGATGGGCCTTTGGCCTGATCCAGCATGGCTCTTCTTATGTTCTTATGTTCTTATAAATTAAATAGGGGCATATTTCTGAGGGAAGGCACAGGAAGTAGTGCAGATAGTGATATTGCTGCAACTCCCTTGCCAAGCAGCAGCAACTCCCTTGCCAAGCAGCAGCTCCACAACCAGCAGCAACGTACCATCTTCTGTCACTGAGGGAAGCATGGATGAGGTGATACGAATCCCTACATCACCGTTACTTGACACTCCTCCCCTTTATCAGGAAGAAGACGAGGACTCGGAGTCGGAAATGGCATCAGAGTCAGAAACGGACTCTTTGCATCTAAACATGCAAGATTCTGAGGACCTGTTGGCAGGAACAGACTTAAGGCAGGCTTCAGGCAGTGATGGAAGGAGCAACTCTCTTTCCACCCAGAGTAGCACCAGTGACAGCAGTAGTACTCTACTTTCCAGGCAGGGCACAGGCCACACCACCACCAGCACAGCAGCGGCAGGCAATACCAGAGGGGCCAGTACTTTCCATAAGCCTCGCGGGTCTCTCTGGGAGCATTTTGAGAACAACCCAGAAGACTCGAGGATGGCGGTGTGCAAGAAATGCGGGGTGGTCGTGCGCAGGGGGAATGACCCCAAACACCTCTCCTCAAGTGGCTTGCGCAGCCACCTCATGCAAAAGCACCCTGGGACTCTGCCTGGAACAGTCATGCCCTGGTTCCTCAGGGAGGAACAGAGGGGAAGAAGGCATGAGGAAGGACAGAGAGAGCTCCGCTGCTGACAGTGGGACGAGGCAGGCCACTCTGCAGGAAGTGGTGCCGCTGTGTGGGAGTTTTGTCAGCCTGTGAAATAGGGCCAAGGCACAGGAGACCACCACTCGCGTGGTTGGTGAAATGGTGGCCATGAACGGATTGCCCCTCTCCTTTGTGGAGTCATCAGGCTTCAGGCACCTGATGAAGCACGTGGCTCAATGGTACGAGCCTTCATCCCGGCGTACCTTCAGCAGGCGGGTGATTCCCTCCCTTTATGAGTCCAACAGGGACATGGTCCGGGCCCTGCTGCAGGCGGCCAGAGGAAGGAAGATCCACTTCACTTCCGACCTCTGGACCGGTGGGCACCACGGATACCTCTCTCTGACGGCTCATTGGTGGCAACCCAAGGAAGTCCTGGACCCCAGGGCATCCCAAGAACAGCTGCAGGGGGAGCCACAAGGGAGCATCCCAAGAGGGTACAGGGTGGTGCTTCTCCAGGCACAAAGCATGGAGGACAGTGCCAAAGGCATCCACATTGCTGAGGTCCTCAAGGCAGCAATGCGAGAGTGGGGATTCGGAACCGAGGGGCAGGTCAATCGCGGATTCATGGTTACTGACGCGGGCCGTAACATGATCAACGCGGTGGATAGGGCAGGCTTCCAGGGCATCGTGTGCGCAACACACAAACTGCATCTAGTGGTGGGCGATGCCATTGGGCTGGGAGCTCCGAGGGACTCCTGGGATGACGGGACCCTGGAGACCAAGACCTTGCTGGATAAGTGCAGGAAAATAGTTGGGCACTTCTCACGCAGCGTCAAGGCATCCAGGATGATGCGTGAAAGGCAGGTGGAGACAGGCCGACCAGAGCACGTCCTGATCCAGGACGTGACCACCCGGTGGAACTCCACCTACGAAATGGTCAAGCGCCTGGTGGAGCAGAGGCAAGTGGTGGAATACGTCATGTCAACCACTCCTGTCCTGCATGAGGGAAGGGAGTTGGACATTGGTGCTACCGAGTGGCTTGCCCTCTCCCAGATGGTGGGTATCCTGCAGCCGTTTGAGGAGACCACCCACGTCCTCAGCAGCTACAACGCCAGCCTGGGCCATGTACTCCCCCTGGTAAATGCCCTTCGCCAACGCCTAGAGGCCACTATCCGGGAAGAAGCCAATCTTCTCCCAAAGAGCAGGGCCTTGGCAGACAGGCTGCTGACCGGCGTGCATACCCGCCTTAGCCCACTGAGGAGGGAAAAGGTGTACCAGACAGCATGCCTATGCGACCCTCGCGTCAAGGGTTCCCTGGTGGGCAGTGCTGCCAACCTAAACACCTGGAAGACAGAGCTATGCCGTCAAGTCTGCAGGACTGCCTCAAATCAGGCCCAGGCATTCCAAGGGGCGCACAGAACCCAGAGCGATCCAGAAGAGGAATCCTCGCAGGGATCCTCTTCCTTTTGTACTCCAGGAGATTCCGTACCAGCAGCCAACTACCTGGCCTCTACCCTAGCCATGGCAGTCTCCTCCTCAGCGGAGGCAAGGGAGGAAGAAGAACTGGACCCCGCTCTGACCATGGTGAGGGAGTACATGGCCGAGCCCCTCCAACCCCTCACCTTGGACCCACTCCACTACTGGGCCAGAAAGGCAGACCTCTGGCCTGCTCTTTCGACTCTGGCGTTGGACCTCTTGTCCATCCCACTCACCAGTGTCCAGAGTGAGTGTGTCTTCTCCCACATGGGAGATGTCCTGAGGCCGCGCCGCTCTCGCCTGGACCCGGAGACCATGGAAAGGTTGACTTTCATCCGCTTCAACCTTTCAACGTTGGGACTACCCCAACACTCCAAGACCTACGTCCAAAGTCGTTCTGCCATGGGTTGCTTCAAAACGGGCCTCCCTTGCTCTAACATCCGCTAACAGAGCAACAACTATGCCTGCCTGCCTGCAATTACGCCTGCCTCCCAGCTTGGCTTCCTCCCTGCAAGCCTAACTTCCTGCCTGCAAGCCTGCCTACCTGCCTACCTGCCTGGCTGTCCCTGTCCCTACCTGCCTAAGTGCCTGCCTGCCTGCCTGTATTCCCACTCAATTTGAAGGGTTCTATAACTGCCCAGTTTTTCTAGCCCTTGCCTGGCTCCAAACCAGCGAGGACCACTCACTCAACATTTTTAATTTTGACCTGGACAAGACTGTTGGGGTTGCAGCTGTGCAAATTCCTCTAACCCTAACCCTAACCCAAACAATGCCTGTATGCCTCCCATCCTAACATACATTAGCGCGACGCGGTTGTTCCTGGCTGTCTGCTCTCTCTGCCTATATGAGTGCCTGCCCTGCCTGAATGCTTTGCCTGCCTGCCTGCCTTCCACCTTTGTCTGCCTGAATGCCTGTAATTCCGCTGCATGTATGGATGTGGGCTACATAATTTGCTCAGGTTTCAAAGGGCTTCTCTGGTCTTTGAAACAGCCCAGGAATATTTTTTTCTAGAATCAGTGTTGGACCAATATTTCCCCCGTTGGCCATGGCTGGTCTAGTACACCCCACTACCTGGCCTTCATTGGTGTGTTCCTCCCTTCCCTTGGGTTTTGGAGCCACTCTGCTTACAAAGTGGTCAGGATGCACTTTACAACGACCTACCTCAAAGACTCACTGATTAGCAGGGGCCTAGCTCTCCTCCTTACAGTCTTAAAAGAAATAGCCCTGTTCTCCTGCTTCCACTCTGTCTACTGGGTTGACAAAACTCGGTCTCCTGGGTTGGAGAAACTGCCTCCAAAGGCAGAAGAAACAAACAATCCTCCCTTCTGGCACTTTGGCTTTGTGCCTTCACTAGCCTTCCCTCTGCCTACCTGTCTGCCTGTCAGGCTCCTGGGCCGGGACACCAAAGCTTGGAGAATGCCTTCCAGTGGCTTCTCCTTCAGCCTCCCCTACTCGGTCCTCTGGGTTGCAAAGCACTGTGACTCACTAAGAAGGGCTGAAAACTGCTTGTAGTTGCACACAGCTTTGAAGAGGCAGCATGCTGCCTTGCTGGCCTTTGGGCAGCCCGTACTCAGGCCAGTCAGCTAGCTCCTTTGGATACTCGAGCTGGCAATGCTCCTCCCGTTTGCATGCCCTGTGGCCTCAGACTCAGGCTAAGTGGCCCCCGCCACTCTTTCCTCTGGGCTGCAATACACTGTGGCTCACTAAGAAGGGAAATGTACTTGCGTGCTGGCACTCTGTCACCATTTACAAATAGAAGAGTTTCTTAGAAAGTTCCAGGCTTGGTTCTTGGTGGGTACTGTGATTCACTACGAAGGGCATTGTAGTCGATTGCTGGCAGTTTGCCAGCATACCAGCACACAGCTGGGGAGGAAGAGTCAGACTCAGAGTCTGGCTTGCTGTCCTTTTGGCAGCCTGTACTCACGGCTGTTGACCTCCCCCCAAGATATGTAAAAGTTGATAAAACATATGTTATGTATATTTAACAGAATGTGTAAAGAGAATTGTAAAATGGAGGCAGTTAGATTCTGCAGTGTCATAAGAACATAAGAACATAAGAAGAGCCATGCTGGATCAGGCCAAAGGCCCATCTAGTCCAGCTTCCTGTATCTCACAGCGGCCCCACCAGATGCGTTTGGGAGCGCATGAGACTAGATATCTGTCTCCTGATACCACTCCCCTGCATCTGGCCCTTGAAGTACCCTGGTTTAAAGCCTAGAGATTACACATCTCCATCATGGTTTGTAACCCGTGATGGACTTTTCCTCTAGGAATCTGTCCAATCCCCTTTTGAAGGCATCCAGGCCAGATGCCATCACCACATACTGTGGCAGGGAGTTCCATAGACTTACAACACGCTGGGTGAAAAAATATTTTCTTTTGTCAGTTCTTACTCTCCCAGCACTCAACTTGAGTGTATGTCCCCTAGTTCTGGTATTTTGAGAGAGGGAGAAGAGCTTCCCTCTATCCACTTTACTCATACCCTGCATTATTTTGTATGTCTCAATCATATCCCCCTCAAGCGCCTTTTTTTCCAGACTGAAGAGGCCCAATTGTTTTAGCCTTTCTTCATAAGGAGGTGCCCCAGCCCAGTAATCATTTTAGTCGCTCTCTTCTGCACCTTTTCCAGTTCCACTATGTCTTTCTTGAGATGCGGTGACCAGAATTGTACACAATACTCCAGGTGGGGCCTTACTATTGTTTTGTATAACGGCATTATAATGTTGGCTGTTTTATTTTCAATCCCCTTTTGATAATCCCTAGCATGGAATTGGCCTTCTTCACTGCTGCCACACATTGGGGAGACACCTTCATGGAGCTGTCCACCAACACACCAAGATCTCTTTCCTGATCCGTCACGGATAACTCAGAGCCCATGAGTTGATAGATGAAGTTTGGATTTTTTGCCCCAATATGCATTACTTTACATTTGGTTACATTAAAACGCATTTGCCATTTCTCAGCCCACTCCCCCAGTTTGGAGAGATCCTTCTGGAGCTCTTCACAATCTTCTCTGGTTTTTACCACATGGAAAAGTTTTGTGTCATCTGCAAACTTGGCCACCACACTGTTTATCCCTGTCTCCAGGTCATTTATGAACAGATTGAAAAGCACCGGTCCCAGGACCGAGCCCTGGGGCACACCGCTTTTCACTTCTCTCCATTGTGAAAATTTCCCATTGACACCTACTCTTTGTTTCCGGGATCTCAACCAGTTCTCAATCCATAAGAGGACCTGCCCTCTTATCCCCTGACTATGCAATTTTCTCAGCAGCCTTTGGTGAGGGACTGTGTCAAAAGCCTTTTGAAAATCCAGATAGACTATATCCACTGGTTCACCCAAATCTACATGCCTGCTGACCTGTTCAAAAAATTCTAAAAGGTTTGTCAGACAAGATTTACCCTTACAGAAGCCATGCTGATTTTCTCTCAGCAAGGTTTTTTCTTTTATGTGTTTTAAGATTTTCTCTTGGATGAGGCCTTCCACCATCTTCCCTGGGACAGATGTAAGGCTAACCGGCCTGTAGTTTCCTGGGTCCCCCCTCCTTCCTTTTTTAAAAATTGGTGTGACATCCGCTATCCTCCAGTCCTCCGGCACTGTGGCCGTTTGAAGAGACAAGTTGCATGTTGCATTATGTCATGATGTTAATTCATAAGTGTTAGAGACTAGTAATCACAGGCATGTTAAGTGATGAAGTGCAGGTGGAACTGATTATAACATCATGATTTGTAATGGTTAGATCAGATTGCATCAGATTGTTAATTAGTGATTGCATCAGATCTTATGAGTGCTGAATAGTATAAAAAGCACTAGCTTGCCATTTGTTACTTGGGGACTGTTATGGTGAGAACAGTTTACCCCACACTCTGTTTGTCTGTTTGCTATATTGTATATAATGCTTGGTTGTTATGCTGTGTATATTTTGATGTATATATGAATATATGAGTTTTTACTCTATTCATTGTCATTGTCTTTCTGTTAGCCTAACTCTGCAACCCTTTATATCAATACTGACATTTTATCTACATTACTGCTGCACTGCTCTGTGTCAAGCACAAGTAAATATTATTATATTTGTTGCTTTAATCTGCTGATAGGGTTATGGGCCCAGCTGGGTCAGCAGCCTGATGGGTTTTGTTGTACCTGTATAGATAAAGTGTGTGTTGTGTAAAGTTGTGTTTTTGCAGAGTAAACAGGTTGAAGTTGGAACGGAGACAAAGCAGAGCTGCAAAGGATTTCTCTCAGAGGCTTGGAATGCGAGCGGAGAAGAAAAGCAGCTGATAAGGACAAGCCAAGCAAAACAGAGTGTGATTTGAATGAAAGCTGTGGAGGCTGAAGAAATATTTGCCGAAGAAGCTGATAAAAAGTGTTGTAGGAACAGCAGATAAAGGAGCCGGCACTATCAGCGAGAATGGCAAGTATAAATCTATCTTCAATGCCTCTTGTAAAGCTCTCTGACAGTAATTACCTGAATTGGTGTCTGAAAATGAAGCAGTTCTTGATCTTCCATGAGCTCTATCAGTATGTAGATAAACAGCTTGATGAGGAAGCTGATGAGGAAGATTTGAAGAAAGATGAAAAAGCCTTGGCGATTATAATGTTGTCCTTGGAGGAATCGCAGTTCGTTTATGTGAAGGAAGCAAAATGGCTCATGAGGCTTGGTCGTTTCTCAGAGCAGCTCACATCAAGGACACAGCTGGGAGTAAGGTATCTCTAATGAAAAAATTGTTCCGGTCAAGGCAAAGCCCAGGTGAAACTATTTCTGATTATATAAGGAAAGTAAATAGTATATTTCAGCAATTGTCTGAAGTGGGCATAAATCATGAAGAGGAGTACAAATGCCTTGTTATATTGTCAAGCCTGGATGAGTCATATGACAATTTAGTAATGGGATTAGAAGCTATGAAGAGTGATGAATTGTCTGTCTCATATATCACTGCAGCAGGAAGAATCAAGAAGGACTGATTCTAAAGTAAATAAAAAGCCTGCTCAAGTTTCTGGAGAAACAATCCAAGTAGTAAGGAAATGCTACAATTGTGGGAGTGACCAACATGTTTTTTGTTTCTGTGATAAGGTAAACAAGCGGCAAAGGCAAAGAAAAGTTGCAGGCACACGCTGGAAGAGTGAAGGTCACCAGCTGTCTGTAATTAATAATAATGAACAGGAGGGCTCAAAGCAGGAATTATTTATTGTAGATTCGGGAGCCAGCATTCATTGTATAAACAAGAAATGTTTGTTTGATAAACTAACTTTGTTTAAATCTAGAAATGTAACCTTGGCAGACCGGACTCAGGCAGAAATCTGTGGAGAAGGTAATATATTGTTCAAACCTCTCAAATGTCTTTTTGATAAGGTCCTGTATATACCGTCTTTAAAGAATAATTTATTGAGTGTGCCTATGCT
Organism: Phrynocephalus forsythii; assembly: GCA_029282475.1. Classification (NCBI taxonomy): domain Eukaryota; kingdom Metazoa; phylum Chordata; class Lepidosauria; order Squamata; family Agamidae; genus Phrynocephalus; species Phrynocephalus forsythii. Next base: position 7,185 of record JAPFRF010000372.1, on the reverse strand, counting down.
TGTAAAACAAGGTTTTTATGTACAGTTCAGTGAGAGTAGTTGCAAGATTGTAAAGAATGGGAAAACAATAGTAACTGGACGGCTCCAAAACAATTTGTTTATGATAAGCACTTCTGAGAAATCTTTGAATATGGTTGAAAATAAGCCTCTACATGACAAATGCATACATCTGATGCATAGAAGATTAGGTCACCTAAGTTTTGAAAGCATTAGGAAAACTCTGCAATATGTGGAACATGGGTCTGTGCAAAGCTGTAAAAAGTTTTTAGATTGCCATGTTTGTAAAGGCACAAAGGTGAAGTCTGCTCCCATATCAAGAAAGAGTTTGAGAAAGTCACATCAACCTCTACAGCTGGTACATATTGATGTGATTGGACCCATGGCGAATTCATTTGGTGGTGCCAGGTTCTGCCTTGTGATAACAGATGATTATTCACGTTATTCTTGGGTTTACATAATAAAGCACAAAAGTGAAGTGAGTGCTGTATTTAGGAAATGGTTTCAGATGGCAGAAAGACAGTACAAGCAGAAAATTTTAGCTGTACAAAGTGACAGAGGCAGCGAATTTTTAGCAAATCCGGTGGACTGGAGTGCTCGGGCGGCAGTCCGGCCGCTGCCGTTCTGCTGGGTCTTCTCCTGGAGCATACCATCTGCTCCCTGCCGCTAACGGATGGCTGATCGGTTGCGGGTGTACGAAGCAGCCGCCGCCCGCCACCGGGGTTCGAGTGGCCATCTGGTCATCGGCACCTCCTGCTTTCCTCCAGTCCCGGGCTCAGTGCAGAGATCCTTTCTATCGGTGGCGAACTTGTTTCGCCATTTCTCTGCTTCTAGAGACTCCTCGCCCATGGAGGATAGGGTCGAGGGTCGGGAGGGGGGAACTTAATGCGGGTGTATTCCATCTTTTTCACGCTCCCCCCTCCCCCATTCCATCTTTAATATCCCTGTACCCCAACTTCTGGCCCCAGGGGGTTTTTCCCCTCTATGTCTGTCTTTTGCCCCTCCGTTTCCCCCCCCCTTTCCCCCGTCGTTCTCCAGCTGCGCCCTGGCTATGCTGCCCTTTATTTTATTTTATTCTATTTTATTTTGTTTAGCTTTTTACTTTTACTTTGTTATTGTTGTTCTGTTTATTTGCTATTTTATTTTGTTTGGTTTGTTTTAATTTGCTAGTTCAGGATCCTGTTAGGCTCTGCCAGGCTGTAGCTAATAGATGTGTCCTTGGCACTAATTAGCTCAGCCCAGGATCACCTGGCTACCTCTCTCCCAGGTGTGTTACATCTCCCCCGGCAGCAGTTATCTATTTTTTGTTATCTCTGTATCATTATTTGTAACTTACCTGCTTTGAGTTTGGTTTATTCTGAGTTTAGCCTGAGTTGTTGCATTCTATTTGTTAATTTTTTCCCCCTCCCCGCTAGGTCACCATGTTGGCAGGGGCTCATATACCAACCGTGTTGGGCCGTGGACGATACGCTCGGAGTCAGGGGGTTAGTCAGTTAAGAAGAACTAGGGTCAGGCATCTTGCGCCTGTCCCGCGTTCTGACCCCCTGACTCACCGCCACGTGCCTGGGAGCCAATCCACCAGTGCCTCCAACCTGTCCTGCCTCCTTTTCAATGCCAGGTCAGTCCACAACAAGACCGCTGTCATTTTTGATACCATCGCTGACAGCAGGGCCGACCTGGCCTGTATCACGGAGACCTGGGTGGGCTCAGAGGGGGGGTTCCCTTGCCCAGCTGTGCCCTCCTGGGTTCCTGGTTCATGGAGTGGGCAGGTTGGAGGGTCAGAAGGGGGGAGGAGTCGCCGTTGTATACAGGGAATCGCTTCAAGTGACCAGGGCCTCGACACTGGTGATTCCGGGGCTAGAATGCCTCCACTTGTTGGTAGGGCAGCGGGATAGATTTGGCATTGTGCTGGGCTACCGCGCTCCCCGCAACCCAGCACAATCCCTGCCAGAGCTCGCGGAGTTCATCGCCGCTGCGCTGTTGAAGTCCCCCCGGCTTTTGGTCGTCGGGGACTTCAACGTGCATGCTGGCGATGGGCTCGTCGGCGTAGCTCTGGAATTCATGGAATCCATGACGTCCATGAGCCTATCCCAGCATGTTGTTTGTCCCACCCACAGGAGTGGGCATACCCTGGATCTGGTATTTACCTCCATGTCGGGGGATTCTCATCTGGAGGTGCGGGACCTTGTTCCCACACCTGTGTCATGGTCAGATCATTACCTGTTGTCTTTTTCCCTGTCAATGGCGGCTCCTCCCCGCGGGGACCAACGGCCCCTTGTATGGGCCCGCCCCCGAAGGCTTCTCGATCCAGCTCGGTTCCGGGAAGCCTTCGGTGAGCTTTCTGGTGGTCTGGCTGACGATTCGGCCGAGGCCTTGGCCAACCAATGGTTTGTGTCAGCTGCCGATGCCGGGCCGACCGAATCGCCCCCAAGCGTCTCCTCCGTGGCAGAGCTCGAACTTCGCCGTGGTTCACGGCGGAGCTAAGAGCGATGAAGCAGGAACGGAGGAGACTGGAGAGCATCTGGAGACAGAGCCGGACGGAGAATAACAAGACTGCTGTTGTGATCCAGACTAGGCGCTACTCGCGAGCGATCAGGGAGGCTAGAAGATCTTATTACTCCCTGAGAATTGGTGAGGCCTCGAACCGCCAGGCAGAACTCTTCCGGGTGGTTCGGGACCTCACCAATCCTAGTCTGGCTAGGCCTCCTCCTACTGATTTCAGTAGCGAGAATTTCGCAGTCTTTTTTAGATCCAAAACAGAGGCCATCCGTGCCGACTTTGACTCCAGTAACACTAGCCCCCCCTCGCCATCCCCAGCTCCCTCACCCCCCGCTCTTCTCAACTGGTTGAGTTTGGGCCTGTCTCTCCTTTGATGCCTCCAGGGCTATTGCCCATTGCCGTCCCCGCGACCACCCCCTTCGATCCTTGCCCATCTTGGCTCATCAAATCTGCCGGAGGGAGCATGCCCGAGTGGGCCGCTGCCATCGCCACCGCCTCCTTCAGCGAGGGGTCTTCCCCTTTCGCCTGAAGGAGACGGTGATCAAGCCCATTTTGAAAAACCGGGATTGGCGCCGGATCAATTGTCCAACTACCGACCGATCGCCAACGCTCCCTTCATGGGCAAGGTCATCGAGAGGGTGGCAAAGTGCGGATTCAATCATTCTTGGAGGAACAGCAGTGCCTTGATCCTTGCCAGTCTGGCTTCAGGCCTGGCCGGGTACCGAGACAGCTCTGGTCGCGCTGCAAGATGACCTAATCCGGGCGGCCGACAGGGGTTGCTCTACCCTGTTGGTTCTCCTGGATCTGTCAGCGGCCTTTGATACCGTCGACCACGGTATCCTACTGGACCGGCTCCTGGAGGTAGGGATCGGAGGCAACGTTCTCAGTTGGCTCCGGTCCTTCCTTCAGGGTCGGCCCCAGTATGTACAGCTTGGAGGAGAGTTGTCGGCCCCGTGGACACTCCCTTGTGGGGTTCCACAGGGCTCGTCTCTCTCCCCCATGCTGTTTAACATCTATGTAAGGCCGCTGGCGGGGGTCATCAGGAGATTTGGGCTGCGTTGTCATCAGTACGCTGATGACACGCAGCTCTATCTCTGTTTTTCCACCTCTGCAGTGGAAGCTGTCCGGTCCCTCGACCAGTGTCTGGAGGCGGTCATGGCTTGGACCAGGGCCAACAGGCTCAAACTCAACCCTGGGAAGACCGAGGTGAGCTTGGAGGGAGTTTCCCTTCAATTGGCAGAGAGGGTCCGGAATCTGGGCGTGATCCTGGACCCTGCCTTGTCCCTGGATGCCCAGGTGGCGGCTGTGACCAGGTCCGCATTCTGTCATCTTCGCCAGATTGCCCAGATTCGCCCCTACCTAGACGGGGACTCCCTGAGGACACTGGTCCAGGCGCTGGTGATCTCGAGGCTGGACTACTGTAATGCTCTCTACATGGGGTTGCCCTTGACTCTCCTCCGGCGATTGCAGCGGGTGCAAAATGCAGCGGCCAGACTGGTGGCGGGTGCGCGTCGTTACGACCGCATCACCCCGGTTCTGGCCCGGCTGCATTGGCTACCCGTTGCCTCCCGGATCAGATTCAAGGTCCTGGTTTTAGTTTATAAAACCCTCCATGGCCTGGGCCCGGAATACCTGGCGGAGCGGATCGCCCAGCGGTCAACATCGGCCCGACCGGTTCGGCAGTCGCGGGCGCACTCGCTTCAGGTTCCATCTATCCGAGAAGCCAGGCGGTCCCGCACCCGGAACCGGGCTTTCTCGGTGGCTGCTCCAGTTATATGGAACAGAATACCTAGCGAAGTGCGCTCTGCAGAGTCCCTGCTGGCCTTTCGTAAAGCGGTGAAGACCATCCTATTCCGCGAGGCCTTTGGTGACCTAGCTTAACCTTTTTTTTTTCCCGCCATCGATAATCAGGACATTCTGCCATTGCAGCGGTGAGGCTTGATTTAAAGGGTGCGCCCCTGCTGCGGTTTTTCTATTTGCTTTTATTGTTTCATGTTTGTTTGCTGATTATGCCTTTGTATCTATTGTATTAACTATGTGTATTATGACTTGTCTCTTTTGTTCGCCGCCCAGAGTTCCCGTTGGGAAGATGGGCGGGATATAAATTCAATAATAAATAAATAAATAATAAATAAATTGTTGACTATTTAGAAAAGAAAGGGGTGAAACATAGATTGACTAACCCTTCTGCTTCTGCTGAGCATGGATTAGCTGAGAGGAAGAATGGAATTCTTCAAAACATAATGAATGCAATTTTGGCTGATTCGAAACTTCCCAAAAGTTACTGGGCTGAGGCAATGAAATATGCAAATTATGTGTCTAATAGAGTGTGGAGTTCAGCTGTGAATGAAGTTCCTTATACTCTGCTACATGGTAAGAAACCTACAATCAAAAACATTCATTTATTTGGCTCTGAAGCCTGGGTATTGATTCCAAAGAAATATAGACACAAAAATAGCCCAAGGTTTTCAGCCTGCAGCAAAATCCTGGCGTTTTTGTGACAGTCATGGAAAAGTTTATATTAGCAGGTCTGCAACATTCTGTGAACAGAGAAATTGGGAAGATCTACATGCTAATAATGAAGTGTTTTTGCCAAGCATTTGTCCCCACACAGGTTAAGAAGGTTGCCAGTGATGGAGGGGAGTTTACATCATTGCATGATGGAAAAGTGAAAGATGAGATTGCCAGTGATGGAGGGGAGTCTACATCATTGCATGATGAAAAAGTGGAAAATGAGGAGCCAGTGTTGCTAAGAAAATCTACAAGATCCAACAAAGGAGTGCCACCTGAAAGGTTTGTTGTGAATTATGTATCCCATGAGTCACAGAATTATGAAGATGTGCTGCTGATGCCTGGAGAAGAAAGGAAGCAGTGGATGATGGGCCATGGACAAAGAGCATATGTCTCTGAAGGAATGGCAAGTGGATGCACCAGTGGATGGCGCCAGAGAGCAAAGAACATTTTGCAAGAGAAATAGGTTGCTTGTACACAAAAGGTTTTTTGATATTGATAGTATTTGTTGATGAAGCATTGAAAAGGTATAAAGCATGTTTTGAGATATCTTAAAGGAACAATACATGAAAAGTTGAAAGTATCCATATGTGATAATCCTGATTTAATTAGCTATGCAGATGCTGACTGGGGTTCAAGTCCAGAAAGGAGGTCAATGTCTGCATATGCCATATTTTTAGGTAACTCACTAATTGTCTGGAAAGCCCGAAGACAAAGGTACATTTCGTGTTCTTCTACAGAAGCTGAGTATGGGGCTGTGAATGATTTGTGTTGTGAGTTAACCTGGGTAGTACAGTTGTTAAAGGATGTAAATGTAAATGTAAAACTACCAGTCAAAGTATATAATGATTCTTTTTCGTGTATCCAATTAACACAGAATCAGAAGGTTGGATCCAGAAGCAAGCACATTGGGATCCGTTACCAGAATGTGAAGGACTGCATAGAACAACATTTGATTGTATTGGAATATTGTACAAGTGTTGATAATTATGCTGACATATTTACAAAGCCTTTGTGTAAAGATAAACATGTATGTTTTAAGAAAAGGCTAGGAGTTGAAATCTGTTAAATATAGGAGGGTGTCAAGATATGTAAAAGTTGATAAAACATATGCTATGTATATTTAACAGAATGTGTAAAGAGAATTGTAAAATGGAGGCAGTTAGATTCTGCAGTGTCATGATGTTAATTCACAAGTGTTAGAGACTAGTAATCACAGGCATGTTAAGTGATGAAGTGCAGGTGGAACTGATTATAACATCATGATTTGTAATGGTTAGATCAGATTTCATCAGATTGTTAATTAGTGATTGCATCAGATCTTACGAGTGCTGAATAGTATAAAAAGCACTAGCTTGCCATTTGTTACCTGGGGACTGTTATGGTGAGAACAGTTTACCCCACACTCTGTTTGTCTGTTTGCTATATTGTATATAATGCTTGGTTGTTATGCTGTGTATATTTTGATGTATATATGAATATATGAGTTTTTACTCTATTCATTGTCATTGTCTTTCTGTTAGCCTAACTCTGCAACCCTTTATATCAATACTGATATTTTATCTATGTTACTGCTGCACTGCTCTGTGTCAAGCACAAGTAAATATTATATATTTGTTGCTTAAATTGCTGATAAGTCTGGCTTGCTGTCCTTTTGGCAGCCTGTACTCACGGCTGTTGGCCTCCCCTACTCAGGCCCTGTGGTCTAAGACTCAGGCTATGTGGCCTCTGCTACTCTTCACTCTGGGCTGCAAAACTCTCTGACCCACTAAGAAAGACAGAGAACACAGCTGGGCTTCTTGGTCTCCTTTGGAAACTCGAGCTGCCGATAACCCGAGCGATTGAAGGGAACTTAGTTGGAGGGGGGAGTTAGGGTCAGGGTCAGGGTTAGGGTTAGGGGGGTTGTTGTGGCCTCCGCTACTCTTTCCTGTGGGCTGCAAACCACTGTGGCTCACAAAGAAGGGAAATGTAAATGCGTACTGTGCATACTGTCACCATTTACAAATAGAAGACTTTGTCAGGAAGTTCCAGGCTTGGTTCTTGGTGGATAATCTGACTGTGAGTCTGTGACTCACTATGAAGCGCAAGGGCATTGTACTTGCGTGCTGGCAGTTTGCCAGCGTACCAGCACACAGCTGGGAAGGAAGAGTCTCTGGCTTGCTGTCCTTTGGGCAGCCT
>JAPFRF010000157.1:0-44417 GCA_029282475.1 Phrynocephalus forsythii | reverse complement strand
ATTCAGGAGAATTAATTTTATACATGCACATGCAAACACACACACACACACACACACACACACACACACACACACACACACACACACACACACACACACACACACACACACACACACAGCGCAAAGCACTATTATGGGCCATTAATAACATAATGAATAAACCATAAGCAATAAAATCATACAATAAAACAAATCAAACAGAAAAATCAACTCAGCCATCCAGCCAAGTCAGTGTTTACATATAGGAGGTCAGAGCACAAGACAATGACGTCTCCCGCGCCTCCCCGTGAGGCGCCGGGGAGGCTTTGCCGGCTGTCAGCTGGCAGGCGGTGGCTTGGGCTGCGCTGCCGGCGTGGCGTACGCCGGCTGCGCGGCCATATAAGGATTGGCCGCGCCCACTCCACCGCCTGCATGCTCAGCCGTTGATCCTGGCCGGAGCTGACGACGCGTTGTCGGAGCTCTCGCCGAGTGTCGAGGCTGAGTTTTTTCGCGGTTTTATTACTTGTCAGGGGAACCGGGAGGGAGGGAGGCGGGAGGGAGCGTCGCTGGGCTCCGGTGAGCTCGCGGCGCTTGGAGGGTGGGGGAGGGAGGCAAGGCTACGACCTGGCGGGTGGCGGGCGGATCGGCGGGTAGGGGGGGGACTACTAGACGGCGGGCACCAACCCCGGCGGTAGGACTACCGCCGGGGGAGTGTTAGTTGCGGCTCGCCTGATCACTGTCGGGCCCCTTGGCTGGTGCGTGGGCGGCGGCGAAACCGGTGGCCGCTCGCGCTTTGGCCCGCCATCCCCCGGGCCTGGTATACAGGGGATCATTTACCGGGGGAGTGTGGTGACGGGTAGGGCAGGTAGCTGCGGTGCCTCGATCTCCCCCCCCCGCTTGAAGGGGACGTTTTTTGCGTCCCCGGGCCCTCGCCCGCACCTGGCCTTGCCTGGCAATTGGGCTGGCCTGGCCTGCGACCGTGCGGGTGCACGGGCGCCATTTTGGGGTAGGGGGTGTCCTTTCCATCTCGCCATCCGCAACGGGTCTTGGTGGTCGTGCCTTGGAACCCCCCCCCCATATCTTGCCTTTATCGGGTGGGGATCAAGTGGGGTGGTATCGGGTGTTGATCCCCCAGAACTGACGGTGGGCCCATCCTCGTGCTTCCCGGCGGCCATTTTGTCTACTACTTGAACTCATTCGCAGCTGGGCCCAGGCCTTTATCCAGATACATCCACCCCCAGAGACCCTTGGGGCCTTAGTGAGGTGCACTGCACAACCCCTGGTGGTCTGGTTAATCCGCTGCTGGGCATATTTAGCTCTGTCGATCTCCTGTCATGGCACCCAAGAAGGGCGCTGGAAAGGGCAAGGGTAAGGCCCCTGCCAAGAAGAGGCCTCCCCCCCAACATGCCCCGGATTCATCGGCATCCTCTGAGGATGAAGAGTGGCCGCGTCTCGCGGCCGCATGGAAGAAATTATCCCGCCTGGAACGGGAGAAGGCCAGACGGCAAGGGATGGCGCCCGCTTACAGTGGGGATGCGGATCAGGGGGCGGGGCAGGGACCTAGGACGTCTGCCTTAAAGTTGGTTGCTGATTTAATGTGGTCGCGTGTGGTGTCCCTTGAATCTTCCTTAGCCGGGCCTTCGGGTCGGGCTGCAGCAGCTCCTTCCAGGACCATCGACGATCCAAGCGGACTCCAGGAACCGGTGCCTCATCAGCGGCGCGACCAGTTGGCGGCACTACCTCCTGCAGCCTTGCAAACCATGGGTGCATCCCAACAGCAGGCCGTTGACCTGTCACGTGCTGCCGGAGCCGTGGCGTCACAACAGGCAGCCCCCCTAGTTCGCCCGGAATGGGGTGAGTATACACCCGCAACGACTAGCACACCCATGCAGGTTACCTGGCCCTGGCCCATTAGTATGCCCAACACCAGGGCGCACGGCCAGTTGGCGTGCGCGACTCAGACGATGGCCCCGGCCCATATGGCGCCCACCCCGCAAGACACGCAGGTTAGGGCTGAGGCAATGGCGCGGACAGAGACTGCACTTGACTTGTCGGTCGCCCCCCCTGCTGGCTCACCCGCTCAGGTGACTGCACCTCACCCACTCCCGCCGACCCCGACACCTGTCAAAGAGCCTGACCCCCAGGCATCTATGATTGGGGAACACCCAGAGGCTGATGAATCCTTGCCGTTAGGGGACCACCTATCTGAGGGCGTGATCGAGAGAATAGTAGCCGGCAAATACGTTGATATATTCGACTTGCTCAATAGGGAAATTGATGTGAAAGATTTTGAAAAATTAGACGACAAAGAGAAGGAGCGGATCCGCAAGCGCAAACCGGACCGCACCTGGAATAACTGGCTGAACGCCTTTGTTATATTTGCGGGCATCTACTCGGAATCACACCCTCAGAAGGGAGCTAAGCTGTGGCATTACCTGGACCTTATCATCAGGGCGCGACTCGACCTTCCTCCTATGGCCTGGCTCATGTATGACGAGGGGTTCAGGCGTAGGATCGCCAAGGATCCCAATTTACGCTGGGATAGGCCGCACAGTTACCTGTGGCTGCGAGTAAGTGGTACCAACCGGTCTAATGAGCGGTTCGATAGTGGTCACCCAGTTTTGCGCTCTGCCGCCCCAGGAAATTCCCGCGCCCCCGCGGGCCAGCCTGTTCAACCCCGGCTGGTCTGCTTCGATTTCAACGGTAAGGGATCCTGCGGACGACGCCAGTGCAAATTCCGTCACGTGTGCTCTACCTGTGGGGCTAACCACCCAGCCTCTACCTGTACCCGTGGTAGACCGGGGGGGATAGCGGGAGGGACCAAGGGGGGAAAAGGAACCAGTTTAGCACTCATCCCTCCCCAAAAGGGACCTAGCCCGATCAAGCTCGAGACCTTGAGGGCGTGGCTACGTAGTTACCCCTCACAAAGCGATGCCCGTTATCTTTCTGACGGGTTCCAATATGGCTTCCGAATCCCGGCTTTATGCCACAGGCAGCCCTACATGTCACCAAACCTCAAATCTATACGGGGCATGGAGGATGTTGTTAGGCAGAAGATCTCGGCTGAACTGGCAGCCGGCCGAGTATTAGGTCCCTTTGCTCAACCGCCCACCCCTAACTTCCGAGTCTCCCCGTTGGGTGTCGTGCCTAAGAAGACGCCGGGGGAGTACCGTTTAATCCACCATCTGTCTTACCCCGCGGGCCATTCAGTGAACGACAGTATCCCACAGGAATTGGCTTCGGTCCAGTATACGTCATTCGACGAGGCGATTCGGATGGTACGTGCCTGTGGGGTCGGCGCCGAGATCGGAAAGTGTGACGTAAAGTCGGCCTTCCGTTTGCTGCCCGTTCACCCTGATGATTGTGAACTATTAGGCTTCGCCTTCGAGGGGGGGGTTTACATGGACAGGTGCATGCCATTTGGCTGTTCCATTTCATGTGCCGCTTTCGAACGCTTTAGTACTTTTGTTGAATGGGCCATCCGGCAACGTGCACGGACTTCCCATGTGATTCATTACCTTGATGACTTTTTGTTTGCCGGTGCAGCTGGCTCTGGCCAGTGTGCCCGACTTATGGCTACATTTAAAGACATGGCAGCCGAACTTGGCCTGCCATTGGCTGCGGACAAAACTGAAGGCCCTGCTACAGTACTGACCTTCTTAGGCATCGAATTGGATACGGTGGCACAAACATCCCGCCTGCCTCGCACAAAACTGCAGGACCTGTTCCGGCGGATCACGCTCGCCAGGTCTAGTAAAAAGGTCACTCTGCGCGAGTTGCAACAGCTTATCGGCCACTTAAACTTTGCTTGTAGGGTAATTGCCCCCGGGAGGCCCTTCTTGCGACGGCTTTGTGACGCAACTGTCGGCCTCCGTAACCCACACCACAGGCGACGCCTTTCGGCCCCTATTAAGGATGACCTGGACACCTGGATCGAGTTCCTTTCCAAATTCAATGGGGTGTGTTTTTGGCGCTCAGAGGCTGTTGGTGCGGCTGACATACAGGTCCAGACGGATGCGTCAGGTGCCCTAGGCTTTGGGTTGTTTTTTAAGGGTCGTTGGTGTGCCGGCCTTTGGCCACAGGAATGGCACCAGTCAGGCTTGACTCGGGATCTTACCTTTCTTGAACTATTTCCCATCGTTGGGGCACTTTATCTATGGGCAGAGTTGTGGGCTGATTCGACTGTCAAATTTCATTGTGACAATTTAGCGGTGGTCCATATTATCAATAATTTGACTTCTAAATCCAAGCGGGTTATGGGACTTGTCCGCGCCCTCACCCTCCGTTGTTTAAAGTTTAACATCCTGTTTCGAGCAGTCCACGTGCCTGGTATTCAGAACGATTTGGCTGACGCTCTGTCCCGCCAACAGATGGAGCGGTTCAGAGCGCTAGCCCCTCAGGCCATGACGGAACCCGACCGACTACCTCCCGAGGTATGGAAGCTTGGCGGGTAGAGGCCAATAGGGCTATGGGTTTGGCTTTAGCGCCCAGTACTCGTCGGTCATACTCCGCCGCATGTGCTGAGTATACCCGATTTTGTGCTAAGGAAGGCTGCCCCCAAATGTGGCCGGCCTCGGCGGATCAACTGGTTCATTTTGCGGTTTACCTACATTTTAAGGGCCTTGCCCCTCGGACCATCCAGGGTAAGATGTCTGCCCTCTATTATTACGCCAAGGCTCAGGGCCTTGCCGTTCCCGATTGCCAGTTTAGAATTGCTAAAATGATCGAGGGTTGGGCTAGAGAGAAGGGCAAGTCACGTGATACCCGTATCCCCATTTCACCATCGATCTTGGTTCAACTGGCCCAGGCCTGGCCGCACATTTGTGTTGATCCTTTCGAAGTTCAGTTGTTCAATGCCGCATCACTGGTGGCCTTCTTTGCGGCCTTGCGGGTCAGTGAGCTGGTGGCCTTCGCAAAAACGGATAATTCAGCAACAGCTTTGCTGTGGTCTGATCTGACCCTGGACAATGAACAGGTATCTCTGCGTATTCGCAGATCTAAGACAGACCAACGGGGCAGGGGTTGCACGATACACCTCCGTAGGTGTTCGATTCCGCACATCTGCCCTGTCTTGGCTCTTCACAATTACGCACGTCTTAGTCCCAGTCGACAGGGTTACTTGTTTCAACACCGTGATGGGTCCCCATTGACCCGTTATCAATTTTGGAATCTTACATTGAAGGCTCTCCAGCTTGTTGGCGTACCGCACCTGCGTTTCGGCACGCATTCTTTTCGGATTGGCGCGGCATCTACTGCTGCTGCACTAGGGGTGGGCCCCGCTGGAATACAGCATATTGGGCGGTGGAAGTCCCACCAGTTCAAAGCATATGTGCGTCCACTAACGGACCCGTGAAAACGGGCCAGTGTTTTCTTGTTTCTGTTACAGGTTTAGCTGATGGCCGGCGGACTCGAGTATACCTCTACGGCCACAGTTTCGTTTATTGGGCCGCCAAGTTCGCCGTCAGTTCTGGACGTGGCCGCGATCTCGGCCTGGAAAGATGGGCCGACCTGGTCTGGAGGGGTACTCGGGGCATGTGTTGGAACTCCTTTTTGGCGGAGGCTCTTTCGGAACCCGTTGACCCTTTTCCCTCCATTGTGGTAATTCACCTTGGAGGGAACGACTTGACCCGGATGTCCGGCAAGTCTTTGATTCTCAGGATCATCGTTGACCTGAGAGTTTTTAAGGAACAGCGGCCCAATTCGTGGATTCTGTGGTCGGCAATCGTTCACAGATTGACGTGGGGTGCGCACCACCCACCGCAAAAGATGCATAAAGCCCGCAAAGGTGTCAACCGGGAGATTGCTCGTTTCGTCCAGGCGGAAATGGGTTCCGTTATATGGCACCCTGCCATCACTACCCGTGATCCGAGTTTGTTCCGGCCTGACGGCGTGCACCTGTCTGACAAGGGCTTGGAGATTTTCATTGCTGATATCCGGGAGGGTCTGCTGGCCAACCTGCATGGTCGGTTGGGGTAAGAGACGGCGGTGCGTCTCTTAGTGGCGGGTAGCGCAATATAATATTAAACATCATGCTGATCTATATAAAATAATCAAGGTCCTTGGCAGTCCTATCGTAATAACCAGTTTAGGTAGCTGCTAGGCTTCAGTAATAATAAACCCCATGTGACCAAGCGGACTGCCTAGAAATTGGGTATGGGGGATGCCCAAGACACTCCGGCATCCTCATTGCATGCATAACTGGCTGCAATAAATTTCTTCAGAGAGTGGACCTTATAAACCTTAACCTTGCATTTATTGCGCTACTTCACAGACCCTCCTATAAGTTACTGTTTACTTAATAAAGTTAATACCGTTACCTGTTATTAATAAATTGTGGCCCTTGTTTAAACCAAGCCTAACGTGTCTTGCCTTGTTATTGCTGACTAGCCTGGCAATGACGTCTCCCGCGCCTCCCCGTGAGGCGCCGGGGAGGCTTTGCCGGCTGTCAGCTGGCAGGCGGTGGCTTGGGCTGCGCTGCCGGCGTGGCGTACGCCGGCTGCGCGGCCATATAAGGATTGGCCGCGCCCACTCCACCGCCTGCATGCTCAGCCGTTGATCCCCCGCCCGCCCTCCACCTTTAATATGTGATGGTGATGCTTTGCTGGTCGCTTCGGGGCCGGATGGGAATTTTTGACTGTTACTCTGATTGGCCGGGAGTGGCAGCGTGTTTTCGCCCATCCCACCAGACACATGTGGAGGAGGGTTGTAAAGCATATCGGTCACAATTTGGCGGGTAGCGCAATATAATATTAAACATCATGCTGATCTATATAAAATAATCAAGGTCCTTGGCAGTCCTATCGTAATAACCAGTTTAGGTAGCTGCTAGGCTTCAGTAATAATAAACCCCATGTGACCAAGCGGACTGCCTAGAAATTGGGTATGGGGGATGCCCAAGACACTCCGGCATCCTCATTGCATGCATAACTGGCTGCAATAAATTTCTTCAGAGAGTGGACCTTATAAACCTTAACCTTGCATTTATTGCGCTACTTCACAGACCCTCCTATAAGTTACTGTTTACTTAATAAAGTTAATACCGTTACCTGTTATTAATAAATTGTGGCCCTTGTTTAAACCAAGCCTAACGTGTCTTGCCTTGTTATTGCTGACTAGCCTGGCAAAAAGAAAATCAAGCAGGGTTGCATTGAAAGGCCTCTCTGAAAACAACATCTTCCATAGCCTCCTGAAAGTTGGAAGGGAGGGATACGCCTTGTGTTGTATTTGTTTTGATTTAATGTTCAATGTTTTATGCACTTGGTCTACTGTTATTGCAATTAGCAACAAAATCCCGGTCTTAATTTGCTATTGTGTGTTTGTCCATGACTTGGGTGTGTTCAGCCTTTTTTCTGTCTTCAGCAGATTGCACAGTTGTGGCCCTACCTGGACAGGAAATCCTAAACAGCATTGCTCTAAGTGTTGGTAATCTCTTTGAGAGACTACTGTAATACTCTTTATGTGGGGGCTGCCTTTGAAAGTGCAAAATGCAGGGGCCAGGTTTATATTGAGAGTACGGAGATACCACTTCTCTCCACTCATGGCATGGTTGTGCTGCCTTCTTGTTTGCTTCCATGCCAAAGTCAAAGTGCTGGTGTTACCCAACAAAGCCCTTAATGGCTTGAGACCTTGTTATCTGACAGAGCATCTTCCCCTAAGATTGTCTGCTTGAGCCACCTGAGCTTTGAGATGGAGGGTGGGCACCCCTAGAGAGGCCTAGAAAACCACCACCAGGAACTGAGCCATCTCATTGGTGGTGGCCACAACACAATGTTATGTGTCACCTGCAGATGTGCAGCAGGCTTCCTCCCTTCTGGAATTTAGGAAATGGATAATGACAAATATTGCTTGGAGAGGCCTTCCGGAACATCTTACCTCTTCGATATCTCTGTCGATCCATAAACTGGATTAGCCATTGCTTCTAGGTTTATTTTATATTTTGGGTTATTACTGCTTTGGCCTGCATCTCATTATTTGTGTCTATGGGAGTTGGGGTGGGTAGTTGTTGTTTTTAATAGCTATTAGCTATCCAGATTAGTGCTTGGGAACTAGATGGGTGGTATACACATGAATGAATGAATGAATGAATGAATGAATGAATGAATGAATATGGGCTCTCAAGCCAGAAGCAACTCATAGCAAACCTAATAGGGCTTTCAAAGGAAGTGAGGTGGTTTTACTACTTTCTCATGGCCAAGCCGGGATTTGAACTCACATCTCCTGAATCCTAGTCTATCACTTTATCCATCTTATCCCAAGGGGCACCAAATTTATTGTTGTTACCTTATCTATATTGTCAAGAATTGGGGAAGTGCCTGTGGCCTCATTTCCCAAAAGACTTGGTTGGCATAAGGTACTATGCCCTTTGACCTGGGGCTGGACCTGCAGTTTACCTCCTGACAGGAGGCAGCCATGTTTGGGAGGGGCCTTGTATATAATTCCTGACCACAAACAAACAAACAAACAAACAAACAAACAAAACCTCCCTAACTCTTGGGGGTCTGCAAACATCTCCAATACATGAAGCCTTTCATGTCTGGATAGCCTTTCATTCTAATACTGGTTCGAGTCTATATATATATATATATATCTGTGGAATTGTTTTATGTCTCTTGACAGCAGCTTGTTTTTAATATTTTAAAGCAATTATATGCTCAATAGATTTAAATAACCACCAGTGAGAATCCCTTGGTTGTCAACTCCATTCCTACTATGAATTTAAATCTGGTGGTTCCCCCAGGTTTGAGACAACATTAACATTCTTAGAGGTGTTATCTTTTTAAAGTAGGTTTGGGTAGAGAATGTGTCTTAAGAAAACTATATGTGGGGAAAGCAGCAACAGTCAGAATTGGATACGGAGCAACTGACTGGTTCAAAATTGGGAAATGAGTACAACAAGGCTGTATACTGTCACCCTGGCTATTTAATTTATATGCCAAGTACATCATGTGAAAGGCAGGACTTGATGGATCACAAGCCGGAATTAAGATTGCTGGAAGAAATATCAACAACCTCAGATATGCAGATGATACATCTCCTGGCATTTAGGAGGAGAAGTAATGGAGAAAGTGACAGAGTTTATTTTCTTGGGCTCCATAATCACTACACGTGGTGACTGCAGCAACAAAATCAAAAGATGCTTGCTTCTTGGGAGGAAAACGATGACAAACCTAGGTAGCATCCTAAAGAGCAGAGACATCACTTTGCCAACTAAGGTCAGGATAGTCAAAGCTATGGTTTTTCCAGTAGTGATGTATGGAAGTGAGAGCTGGACTATAAAAAAGGCTGATCGCCGGAGAATTGCCGCTTTTGAGCTGTGGTGCTGGAGGAGAGTCTTGAGAGTCCCCTGGACGGCAAGGAGATCAAACCTATCCATCCTGAAAGAAATCCACCCCGAATGTTCACTGGAAGGACAGATTTTGAAGCTGAGGCTCCAGTACTTTGGCCACCTCATGAGAAGGAGAGAGGACTCCTTGGAGAAGTCCCTGATGTTGGGAAAGATGGAAGGCAAAAGGAGACGGGGACAGCAGAAAATGAGATGGTTGGACGGTGTCAACGATGCAACTAAGATGAACTTGATTAGTCTCCGGGAGACAGTGGAACACAGGAGGGCCTGGTATGCTCTGGTCCATGGGGTCTGTCAGGGGGATCAGCAGTACCCAGAATAAATAACAATGTAAAATCTCAATTATAAATTAAGAAAAAGACAACTGGACTAGGGCTACTGAATTTCATGGGGAAATGCTGTTAATAAGGGCCCCTTTCCAAAAGAAGACTGGGCCTTATTCCTTTTGCCCTTTACCTCGGGCGGCCGCTTGATATCCTCAGGTCAGGAGGCCCTTCGGAATCACTGTCCACATCTTTTCAAGAATCACCACCTCAGAAGATATTTTATGGCTGAGATTAGCAAAACCTCGCCTGAATTTTAACCTGAGGTGTCATACGGAACCCTCGTAATGTCAGCTAAATCGACTGTTTATGGAGCTCTGCCAGGAAGACCTGACTGAAGCAATGTCAGGAATGCGGGTGAGGTCAACGATGTGAACACTGCCCTGACTTTCCCTGAAGATGTGAGACACATTTGGAGGGAGCTGAGATAAGAGCCAAGCATTTGTCAGGGCTCAACAGACAATGATCAAGGGAAGCCATTTATTATTATTTTTTCCATTGACTTTTGTTTGGCAGCAAAGGATATCAAAGAAAGAAGGAGCCAGGGTCACTATCCTACTTATGTTCTTTGAGAGGCCCGGCGTTGGTCAGGAAATTCCTGGGGCCAGCTCAGGTGCTCAGACACGGGCATTGATTTGCACCAAAACAACACTGCTGGAGCTGTGACAGCACCATTAGATTTTAACTCCCCCCCTCCCTCTAAAGACAGAAATCCTTTGGTGGTCTGTAAGCCTGCTCCACATAAAGAACAGCCGGTGCGGCTGAACGTCTCCTGCAGTGGCCACCCCTACTATTTGACAGTGGAAAGCAGTTGCCTCAGGTGGAAGGTTGTTGAGAGGTGGCATCAAGCAAGGGAAGGGCTTCCTTCTCATATAAAGAAGCCAACAGACCCCATGGGGTACGAGGCTCCCATATCCAGTGGCCAGTAATGCGTTCACATTGAAAGCTCTATCTGCTGCTAGGGATGATCCTAGCATCTGATTTCAGTCAAGCGACCAGTGGCATAGTCCAGTCACATTACTATGACGGCTGATGCACTTGAAGCTCCTCATGTGTAGATACGGAGCAGGATACTGGCAATTGAAAAACGGAGGGCCTGCTTAGCCTGCTGGCTTGGACCTGAGAGAGGAACCTGGGAGATTTTTCTTCTTGTCTCCATAAGACTCCTTAGGTAACCTTGGCCGAGTAATTTGCCTGATCTGTCTCACAGAGGTTTTGTGAGGGCAAAAGGGAACAAAGAAAGCTTACTAAACAAAGCTTACAAAAACAAATTGGCCAATTGGGGGCAGGAATTGATTAATCCTCCATTTCCCATCCACAATAGGGTCATTTTGTCAGGACCAAATCCCAGATTCATACATGGTGGGTGCGGGGCAACAACAGCCTGCCATTGAATAAAAATGTCAGTTGCTTTCTGAAGATATTTCGCTACAATATATGATCCTTGAGGGATTAGCCCTGCTGGAACCAGGCGGTCTTACTATTGATTAGACATGTACAGAATTTCACTGTCAAATGAATTGTCACCCACCGCCATTAGCAGCCTTCTTCCGTGCCGTAAAAATGCAATAATCAACACTCGGAATACCATTGGGTTGCCCTCAGAAGAAACCCAGAAGCATTCCACTTTGCCTAATGCTACCAGTCAGCTGTGGCTCTAATTGCTTCTTGTTTCATTTTCCCACCTGCTTTGAAAAGATGGCTGTAAGATTTTGCAATAGATAACTGATGAGAAGCAGCAACCAAAAACAACTTCTCCTCCAGGGTTGCTCCAGCCTTGGAAGGTCTTTGCTGTTATTATTTTTTAGCTCCCAACACTCTACATGTACAGTTTCATGTCTTCCTCCCCTAATCCTCCTTGTCAGTCGAGAATACAGTAGGTATGATGGACATAAGAACCTAAGAACCTAAGAAGAGCCGTGCTGGATCAGGCCAAAGGCCCATCTAGTACAGCTTCCTGTATCTCACAGTGGCCCCACCAGATGCATCCGGGAGCGCACAAGACAGGGGTGGTGGTGCTGTCCCCACTGGATGGTTCTGGGATTTGTAGTCTAGACAGGGATGTTAATCAAGCTCTAAGTTCTCTAGCACTTTCTTTATGGAGCAACGTGGAGGGGGAAAAGCATGCATGAAGTAGCCTCCATTGCTGCTTATTGTGGTACATCTCAAAAACAGTCAACACCACTGGCTACCAGTATCCATGCTCCTGCTGTTTTGCACCGGTTCCACTCCCCTTCGATTCCTCCCCAGCCATTTCAGATTATCAGCCTCCAGCCTTTCTGTCTGACTTCACCTGCTGTTCCTCTGGCTGAGTGGTAGCCGTGCCTGCACGCTTCATTACACCTTCTAGGCTGTTTACCTCCAGTCTGGGCTCCTGGGCACCAATTAATCCAGCGCCTCTGCTCTTCCTGCCCTCTCCTCCATCCCCCGTATTTTCAGGAGGAGCACATGCTGGCCTGCCCACAGGACCCAAAGGAGGCCCCTTCCTGCGTATTAGTACCTCACTTGCTGTCATGGCGGCAAGAAGGCTTCTTCTGGGCCCTGATGGGGAATCCATATATGATCCCGTAGCATCGGGGCAAAGGAACATATGGGAATTCAAGAAGAGGGAGCAACCCCATCAGTTGCCAGAGTGCCCCTGTACCCCACTTGCTCTAGCAAATGAATGAAGTAATAACAAGGCTTTCAGGAGGCCCCAACCAATGGCCACGTTGGCTGAAGAATTCTCAGAGTCGTCGTTCAAAAAGCATTTCCTTTTTCTGTTCTTTCCACATGACTTGCAATCCCTGCACTGCTAATTGTTTGACCCATTTCTCTTCTCCCTTTCATAACTAACGTTTTATAGAAAGGGTAGCTCTTTCTCAACTGGCCCATTGCTTAGCTTGTCAAACTGCCATCCGTCCACTCCAGTGGTGATTTTGGGCTGGAGATTCAATCCAGACAGGCCTTGCGTGAGTTCTGAAGGGTGTCCTAGTGGCCAAGTCTCAACATCTTTCTTAGCTCCTCCATTTATTATTCATCCCCCCCCCTTATTTTTGTGGCTGATTCGTGTGTATCATTTTATGAGTTATTATTGTATAATATTGTTTTTATAATATGGTTTATATGTATGCACTGTTGTTATTGTTATGTTTTGTTCTTTTAGTTTGCTGTACACTACCCAGAGTAGCCCTAGGGCTAGATGGCCATAGTACAACAAACAGACAGACAAACAGACAAACAAACAAACAAACAAATAAATAAATGTTTGGTGCTGCTTGACTTGCCAGCAGCATTTGATCGTGTTGACCACCAGGTTCTTCTAGCATCTGGCCTGTTTTTGGAAATGCTTTGTTGTTGTTCCGTCGTTCAGTCGTGTCCAGCTCTTCGTGACCCCATGGACCTCATCCAAGAGAAAATCTTAAAACACATAAAAGAACAAACCTTGCTGAGAGAAAATCAGCATGGCTTCTGTAAGGGTAAATCTTGTCTGACAAACCTTTTAGAATTTTTTGAAAAGGTCAACAGGCACGTGGATTTGGGTGAACCGGTGGATATAGTCTATCTGGATTTTCAAAAGGCTTTTGACACAGTTCCTCACCAAAGGCTGCTGAGAAAATTGCACAGTCAGGGGATAAGAGGACAGGTCCTCTTATGGATTGAGAACTGGTTGAGATCCAGGAAACAAAGAGTAGGTGTCAATGGGAAATTTTCACAATGGAGAGAAGTGAAAAGCGGTGTGCCCCAGGGCTCTGTCCTGGGACCGGTGCTTTTCAATCTGTTCATAAATGACCTGTAGACAGGGATAAACAGTGAGGTGGCCAAGTTTGCAGATGACACAAAACTTTTCCGTGTGGTGAAAACCAGAGAAGATTGTGAAGAGCTCCAGAAGGATCTCTCCAAACTGGGGGAATGGGCTGAAAAATGGCAAATGCGTTTTAATGTAACCAAATGTAAAGTAATGCATATTGGGGCAAAAAATCCAAACTTCATCTATCAACTCATGGGCTCTGAGTTATCCGTGATGGATCAGGAAAGAGATCTTGGTGTGTTGGTGGACAGCTCCCTGAAGGTGTCTCCCCAATGTGTGGCAGCGGTGAAGAAGGCCAATTCCATGCTAGGGATTATCAAAAAGAGGATTGAAAATAAAACAGCCAACATTATAATGCCATTATACAAAATAATAGTAAGGCCCCACCTGGAGTATTGTGTACAATTCTGGTCACTGCATCTCAAGAAAGACATAGTGGAACTGGAAAAGGTGCAGAAGAGAGCGACTAAAATGATTACTGGGCCGGGGCACCTCCCTTATGAAGAAAGGCTAAAACATTTGGGCCTCTTTAGTCTGGAAAAAAGGCGCTTGAGGGGGGATACGATTGAGACATACAAAATAATGCAGGGTATGAGTAAAGTGGATAGAGGGAAGCTCTTCTCTCTCTCCCAGAATACCAGAACTAGGGGACATACACTCAAATTGAAGGCTGGGAAAGTAAGAACTGACAAAAGAAAATATTTTTTCACCCAGCGCATTGTAAGTCTTTGGAACTCCCTGCCAGAGGATGTGGTGATGGCATCTGGCCTGGATGCCTTCAAAAGGGGATTGGACAGATTCCTGGAGGAAAACTCCATCACTGGTTACAAACCATGATGGAGAAACCAGGGTACTTCAAGGGCCAGATGCAGGGGAGTGGTATCAGGAGACAGATATCTAGTCTCATGCGCTCCCAAACGCATCTGGTGGGGCCGCTGTGAGATACAGGAAGGTGGACTAGATGGGCCTTTGGCCTAATCCAGCATGGCTCTTCTTATGTTCTTATGTTCTTATGTTCTCAGAGCTCGCCAGGCCTTCCTATCTTCCACTGCCTCCCAGAGTTTAGTCGAATCCATATTATTTGCATCAATGACACCGTCCAACCATCTCATTCTCTGCCGTCCTCTTTTCCTTTTGCCTTCAATCTTTCCCAACATCAGGGACTTTTCCAAGGAGTCCTCTCTCCTTCTAATGAGGTGGCCAAAGTACTGGAGCCTTAGCTTCAAAATCTGTCCTTCCAGTGAACATTCGGGGTGGATTTCTTTCAGGATGGATTGGTTTGATCTCCTTGCCGTCCAGGGGACTCTCAAGACTCTCCTCCAGCACCACAGCTCAAAAGCATCAATTCTGCAATCAGCCTTCTTTATAGTGCAGCTTTCACTTCCCTACATCACTACTGGAAAAACCATAGCTTTGACTATCCTGACCTTAGTTGGCAAAGTGATGTCTCTGCTCTTTAGGATGCTATCTAGGTTTGCTATCGTTTTCCTCCCAAGAAGCAAGCATCTTTTTATTTCGTTGCTGCAGTCACCATCTGCAGTGATCAAGGAGCCCAAGAAAATAAACTCTGCCATTGCCTCCATTTCTTCCCCTTCTGTTTGCCAGGAGGTGATGGGACTGGTGGTCATGATCTTAATTTTTTTGATGTTGAGCTTCAGCCCATTTTTTTCACTCTCCCCTTTCACCCTCATTAAGAGGTTCTTTAATTCCTCCTCACTTTCTGCTATCAGAGTAGTATCATCTCCGTATCTGAGGTTGTTGATATTTCTTCCGGCAATCTTAATTCCAGCTTGTGATTCATCCAGACCTGCCTTTCACATGATGTACTCTGCATATACAAAGTTAAATAGGCAAGGTGATAGTATACAGCCTTGTTGTACTCCTTTCCCAATTTTAAACCAGTCACTTGTTCCATATCCAGTTCTGACTGTTGCTTGTCCCACATATAGATTTCTTAGGAGACAGATAAGGTGGTCAGGCACTCCCATTTCTTTAAGGACTTGTAGTGGTCCACACAGTCAAAGGCTTTGGCATAGTCAATGAAGCAGAAGTAGATGTTTTTCTGGAACTCTCTGGCTTTCTCCATAATCCAGCGCATGTTGGCGATGTGATCTCTAGTTCCTCTGCCCCTTCGGAATCCAGCTTGCACTTCTGGAAGTTCTCTGTCCACATACTGCTGAAGTCTCCCTTGTAGAATTTTGAGCATAACCTTGCTAGCGTGTGAAATGAGTGCAATTGTGTGATAGTTGGAGCATTCTTTGGCGTTTCCTTTCTTTGGGATTGGGATGTAGACCGATCTTTTCCAGTCCTCTGGCCACTGCTGGGTTCTCCAAATTTGCTGGCATATCACGTGCAGCACCTTTACAGCATCCTTTTTTACGATTTTAAAGAGTTCAATTGGAATGCCATCACCTCCACTGGCCTTGTTGTTTGCAATGCTTTCTAAGGCACACTTGACTTCACTTTCCAGGATGTCTGGCTCCAGGTCAGCAACTACACTATCTTGGTTATTAGGGACATCCAGATCTTTCTGATATAATTCCTCTGTATATTCTTGCCATCTCTTCTTGATCTCTTCTGCTTCAGTTAGGTCCCTACCATTTTTGTCCTTTATCATATCCATCTTTGCATGAAATGCCCCTTTAATATCTCCAATTTTCTTGAATAGATCTCTGGTTTTTCCTTTTCTGTTGTTTTCCTCTGTTTCTTTGCACTGTTCATTCAAGAAGGCCGTCCTGTCTCTCCTCATTATTCTTTGGAAGTCTGCATTAAATTTTCTGTATCTTTTCCTTTCTCCCTTGCATTTTGCATCCTTTCTCTGCTCCACTATTTGTAGGGCCTCGTTGGACAACCACTTTGCTTTCTTGCATTTTCTTTTCTTTGGAATAGTTTTATTGCAGCTCCTGTACAATGTTACAAGCCTGCATCCATAGTTCTTCAGGTGTTCTGTCCACCAAATCTATTCTTCACTTCCACTGTGTATTCATAAGGGATTTGACTTTGATTATACCTGACTGGCCCAGTGGTCTTCCCTACTTTCTTCAGTTTAAGTTTGAATTTTGAAATAAGAAGCTGATGATCTGAGCCACAGTCAGCACCAGGTCTTGTTTTTGCTGACTGTATAGAGCTCCTCCATATTTGGCTGCAGAGAACATAATCAATCTGATTCCGGTATTGTCCATCTGGTGATGTCCATGTGTAGAGTCGCCTTTTGTGTTGTTGGAAAAGAGTGTTTGCAATGACCAGATTGTTCTCTTGACAAAACTCGATTAGCCTTTGCTCTGCTTCATTCTGAACTCCAAGGCCAAACTTGCCAGTTATTCCTTTTATCACTTGACTCCCTACTTTAGCATTCCAATCCCCTATGATGAGAAGAACATCTTTCTTTGGTGTCAGTTCTAGAAGGAGTTGTAAGTCTTCATAAAATTGGTCAATCTCAGACTCTTCAGCACCGGTAGTTGGTGCATAAGCTTGGATTACTGTGATGTTGAAAGGGCTGCCTTGGAATCATTCTATCATTTTTAGGTTGTATCCCAGCACTGTTTTTCCCACTCTTTTGTTGACTATGAGGGCTACTCCATTTCTTCTATGGGATTCTTGCCCACAGTAGTAGATGTGATAGTCATCTGAACTGAATTCACCCATTCCTGTCCATTTAAGTTCGCTGATACCCAAGATGTCAATGTTTATTCTTTCCACCTCATGTTTGACCACATCCAGCTTACCCTGGTTCATAGATCTCACATTCCAGGTTCCCATGCAGTATATTTCTTTGCAGCATTGGACTTTCCTTTCTCTTCCAGGCACGTCTGCAGCTGAGCGTCCTTTCGGCTTTGGCCCAGCCACTTCATTAACTCTGGAGCTACTTGTACTTGTCCTCCACTCTTCCTCAGTAGTATGTTGGATGCCTTCCGACCTGAGGGGCTCATCTTCCAGCGTCATATCTTTTAGTCTTTTGTTTCTGTCCATGGAATTTTCTTGGCAGGGATACTGGGGTGGCTTGCCAGTTCCTACCCAAGGAAGTCTTATTACAGGCCTCATTGTCAGCAACAATGATGAAAGCACAGTTCAGCCTGTTTTATTTTGTAGCCTCACTGATCAACTGGGACACATAAGTAGCAGTGTGCCCCCATTTATAAGATATTCCAGCCTGAGCCAGTCTGGAAATGCTAGCACTTGGTTTTCTTCTTATTTGTTATTTTTTTGCTTTTCCTCCCACCCACCCCCCAAGTTTCTATGGGTGATAAAACCTCCCAGTCCTTCCCTTTCACTTTTGGTGTTCCACAGGGTTCAGAATTTGGCTTGGTACTTTTTTCTCTATATACATTTGCCTTGTGGAGCTTAATTTTGTGGATCAATCGGCACCAGGCCGCCCGAGGAAACCAGGGGAAGCCTCGCTGCCGCGGGGAAAGTGACCCCGCCCCCGCCGAGGGAGGGAGGGAAGGAGGGGGCGGGGCTTCCAAAGCCGGAAAGGGAACCTCTTTGCGCCGTTAAGGTTTCCTCGGGGAAGAAGGAACGCCCGGAAGCCGGTTGGGTTTCCGTTTCCGGCCTCAAGCTTCCCCCAAAGGTCCCCCCGAAGGAGGGTCGTGGAGGATCTCCCGTGCGGGTGAGCGCCATTTCCACTGTGTGTGTTTTCTCCCCCTCACACCCCCCGAGTGCGCGTTTGGTTTCTCTGAGGTGTTTTTGTCCCCCCCCATGAAGGCCACCAATTCCCCCCCCCCCCACTCTCCGGCCTCATGTCAAGGAAGGGCGAAGGGTCCCAAGACCTCACGGCGGCTCGGTAGCTTTAAAAAAAGGTCAGGCGACAGCGTGGACGTGGAGCTCCCCCCGCCAAGAGCGGCTCCTGTCTTCCAAAGTGGTTGCGAATAAACTCTGGAATTGGAATGATCTCCTTGCGGTTTGTATGCTTCCAAACCTAGCCGTTCGAAAGCATGTGAAATGCAAGTCAGATAAAGAGACGCCCCCGGGGGAAAAAACGTGAGGAAGTAAAAACAGTGTTTCCTTGCAGCGATGCCAAGGACTTGCACAACACTGGCTCTTCGGCTTGAGTACGGAGATGAGCACCGCCCCCTAGAGTGGGAAACGACTAGCACGCATGTGCGTCAGCGGCCGGGGGGGCATTTTAATTAAATTAAAATTATTAAATCAAAACAAGTGGGCCAGGGGAAAATGATCAAACATTTACCGGTCCGCGGCGATAAAAAGGTTGGGGAGCACTGCCCTAGGGCACATCTCCTGGTAGAGGTCCTCCCCTCAACTGAAGATGGACATGGACAGGACTGAAGTCCTGGCCCTTTCATCTAGATTGTCTTATCCATCCATTGACTGGACCCTTCTCTCTGTGTGTGTCACTGTGTTGTTGTTGTTGCTGCTGCTGCTGCAAATGTGACAGTCAAGGTGTTCCATTTCCATCTTGCTCATATCGGCTAGAACTGTTGCTTCCTGAATCCGCATGGTTTCAAGCCTGTATTACTGTAGCAGCCTTTTGGAAAGTCTTCCTTCTTCACTTCATCCTCTTACCCTGGCACAGAAAAGTGTATATGAGTGGTTTTAAAACAGACCACATTCTTCCCATGTTTCCTATCATAGGGCCTTGCCTTAGCTGCCTATGACATTAAGGACATATCTTAAAAATCCTTCTCCTGACATTTAAAGCTCTGTGTACTTCCTGTCTTAACTGAACAGAGCTGGTGTCATGGCATATTCCTTTTCAGAGGACTCAGTCCTAGGATTCCAGACTGTTGTTTGTCTCTTGAACTTCTTTTTCTTCACATTTCTCCCCCTTGGTGGTGGGATCTGCTATTCTTTTTTTGGCTCTTGTGGACTAAAGTGGTAAATTCCAGGCTTCAGATATTTTCCCACGTGGCTCCCCAATTGTGGAATTCTCTCCCCCAGCACCTTCGAATGGAACCAGAGTTGGACAAATTTAGATCAGATTTGAAAATCCGTCTGTTCAACTTGGAGCCATAGATATTGAGTGCAAGGAGAGATAAGAGACTAGCGTATTTTATTTTTAGCAGTCGATGAGAAGTTTTATATTGATGCACAGATTTGTGACATAAACTGACTGACTGACTGACAGTTCACACAGAGAGATACATACACATAATATCAAGGTTGTGGTTAAATGTGTTGCATGTTTGTATACTGATTTTATCAGAATGCACTCTGGGGTAGAGTGGAATATAAATAAATAAACAAACATTATTAATATTGTCTTAGTGAAAAGCAAAATTGAGCCCTTGTATTTCATCTGCCTGAAGATCTATAAGTGTTCTATAAGTGAAGTAAGCAACATGGACAGACAGACATGAAGTCTGGAAGCAGATTGTGTCCAGAATAGGTCCACCGTAAGTCAACTCCTCCTTAGGTTCCATGGATCCAGTGGGTCTCCTTCAGTTTTGGCTGACTGCTGGATTTCAGCCACCGCGTTTCAGGCTCAGTCTGATCACACAGGAAGCATGGGCTAATGAATGAACTCTTCTGGATGCAGAATGGATGCACTACGTATCTTTCACATGGCCACCTTTGAAAATGGATTAAAGAGGATACCACCATCACTTATGATGAATCACTGAGATCAAAAGAGACCAAATGACTGGAGCCTTGTCTAACCAACAGTGTCAATGAATAATAGTATACAAATATCTCAGTGCTAAAGGCATGTTGGGTTGTTTGTGGATGCACAGTGCACCTCTGGTTTTTTTAATATGCCATTAAAAACAAAAGGAGAAGCCAAATCTCAGGTAACAGATGGAGATGAAATAAACAACAAGCAGATGGCGCTTCACAAAAGGAAGAAATGTAACCCCCTCGGAGGCTCCTTCTCGGCTAAAAGTAGCCAAGGGGTGGGTGGGAGGAGGGGGTTGGGGGGTTGGGGTTCCATTTTCTCGACATTCTTGGGCAAATGGGAAGGCAAAACACCCTCGTATCAAGCATTGTTGCTTCGCTCCAGGGCCGAGCCTACCATTTGGTAGAGTGGCATTTTGGGACACAGAGTTTGAGCTTCACGTTCTTTGTGATGTCAAAAAGAGAGAAGGGATGGGGGCGTGTGAGGGGTTCTGTCCCAAGCTGCCCAAATAACTTTGTTAGGCACCCTGAGCCCAGAACTGGAGAGCAGGCAGCATCCTTTGCCCCTCTGCCACAGAAAGGGACATCGACCTATGCAAAACCCTACCTCTTTCATTGCACGCATAGGCAATTACTTCTAAAAGCTAATGGTCCAAGTTATGGTTTGCATCCCTATTAAGTGTACAGACAGCACATGGCCCTGATGTTGGTCCTTCATCAGACCAATGGATGCAAACGGAGGGTTATCCTCACCAAGTTTCTCCACAGCTCATGCTGGGCCAGCGGGCCATTACTTGCCACAAGGTGGTCACCACCACACCTAGAAGAAAGCTGTGGGTGATGCCGGATGCACCAGCAGAAGCCAAGGTCATTACAGCCTCCATCCGGGGCTGTCTTCCATCAAACCGCTGACCCTCCCTCCATGCTTTGGCTCCAGGGGCTCTGAGCTAACGGAGAAGCAGCCACGTGAGCAAGGTGGACGGTTTGCTAAAAGGAGGTTGCAGGTGTTGCATCTGCCTGCCTCCTTCTCCTCTTCGTCCTCCCTTCCTCCCTGTGGGTATTGCCCTGGAGTGACATAGGGAAAGCTGGAGGGGGCATGTGCCCTGAGAGGGTGGCACTCCCCCCCCCGATCTCTCCAGCAATTGAAGAATTCACACTGATCCTGAGCTGCTGTGCTTGATCTGCCTCCCTTGCTTCTCTCTGCTTGCCTGTCTTAAGAGAATCTCACTATAGCAGTGCCAACATGCCTTTCATTTCCCCCAACTATATATATATATATATATAGACAAAAGGTTTTTTTTACCCAGCATGCTGTTAGTCTGTGGAACTCCCTGCCACAGGAGGTGGTGATGGCATCTGGCCTGGATGCCTTCAAAAGGGGATTGGGCAGATTCCTGGAGGAGAAGTCCATCACAGGTTACAAGCCGTGATGGAGATGTGTCATCTCCAGGCTTAAAACCGGGGTACTTCAAGGGCCAGATGCAGGAGAGTGCTATCAGGAGACAGATATCTAGTCTTGTGCGCTCCCAGACGCATCTGGTGGGGCCACTGTGAGATACAGGAAGCTGGACTAGGTGGGCCTTTGGCCTGATCCAGCATGGCTCTTCTTATGTTCTTATGTTCTTATGATCTCCCGCTGTTAACCCCAGCTCCTGCCAACCTAGCAGTTCAAAGGTGTGTAAATAGGTACTGCTGTAAAAAGCAGGAAGGTAAAACAGTGTTTCCTTGCAGCCATGATGGCCACGGACTTGCACAACACTGGCTCTTTGGCTTGAATACAGAGATGAACACCACCCCTAGAGTCGGACATGACTAGCATGCATGTATGGGGGGAATCTTTACCTTTTTAATTCCATTCTCACCGCCATACACATTCAAGGTTCAAATGTTGCACTCCACACATCCGAGGAAGAGAATTATATGATGTAATAAACACACATAATGCAAAGATATCATTCATGCAAGGCTGAAAGGGGCGAAGAAGGCTGATTCTTTCAACTGAGGGGTGTTTTTTTTTAAAAATGCTATTCCTCTCTCTGACCAATTGGGGGTGATGTCTGCATGGATTTCATTTTGTGAGATGTTCTGTTTCCTGTTGTCTCCCCACCCACCCACCCCTTTGGGGTAGTGTGGCCATTGTAAAATGTGACAATCGTTCTACTGCTGATAATAAGGTGGCTGAACGGGGTCCACCAAGACTACTGTTTGCCGCCATCAGATTGCACACACTGAACTTCCTGCCTAATTAAACCTGGGAAATGGCTTCTTTTGTATACAGTTTGCGTACCTGGCACATCCTGTGAACAGCTTCTACTTGGAAGTCTCATATTTACTGAGGGAGGGGAAAGGAGAGGCGTGAGCACACAGGAGCCCCCTTAGAGAGGCCAAAGTGGGGCATCAAGGCACACTCTTTCCCAGGGGTCGGTCCCAGATGTAATGCTTCCTGGTTAAGGTGATATTTAATCTACCTCCTCTGCCTTGTGGATGAAATTAATATAATCTGAGACTCTAGATTTTCAGAAGTGACCCCTAGAAATAGGGACTATCAAAGGAAACCCTTCCAAAGTGATTCTAGGAATGCTAAATCCCCTCAGAATAAAAGAAGGCAAGGAAAAATAATTGGATCCCAGTCACCAAAGTCTGAGGGAAGGGAAGGGACGTTTAAGAACTGGAGCCCTGAAAACAAACATAAATTAACGTGCTGGGAATGTTTAGGAGAGGGCCACACAAGACAATTCTGCCCTAAATTAAAAAGATCACCAGACAAAACTGAGAAAAGGGTGTTTCATATTCGAAAGAGTCATGAGGGAACTCCCAAGCCCAAAGAAGTGGAAAAGTCAGAATCAGAAAGTGAAAATGAGGGAGAGACAGAGCTTCCCTTAGCTGAAAAATAGTTCAATTTTTTTATACACACTGATGAGAAATTACTAGCAACCTCAGGAGAGTCAGTAAACATAAATGACAAAACTTATTTGGGTTTGATTGATACTGGCTCCAGAGTAACCTTAGTACACAAGGACATTTTGAAGCCTGAAGATTTAAACCCAGGGAAAACTTTAAATGTGACAGGAATAGGAGTTTCTAAGGTAGAATTGCCTATGGCCAGAGTGAAACTACAGATTAGAGACTGGGAAGGAATCTTGGATGTAGGAATTTCAGATCAAATACCAAGTGCATGTTTAATTGGAATAGATGTCTTAGAGCATGTGCAGAGTGCTTTTGTAGTAACATGAGCTCAGACACACCAAGCTGAACCAAACAGTGAAAACAACACAGTTATAAATCAAATGCCAGTAGGAGAACTTGAGAGGGAATCTCAGCAGTCTGAAATGGTAGGAAAAGACAATTTATCTGACATAAAAGGGCCAGCAGCAGACTTTAGTCTAGAACAAAGGCAAGACGACAGTTTGAAGGGATGTTTTGACTTAATGGAAACGAATACACACTCCTTAAATCCCAAACACCCTGAAAATTTCATAATAGAGGAGAGAATGATACAAGCTTGTGAGGAACTTCGTGTACCAGCAGAGAACTCCAGACTGGAAAATATTTTAAATTAAAAGAAGAAGAAGACAAATTAGCACAGCTTGAAAAAGAACAAAATAAAGCAACAGCAGAAGAGCTGAAAGAAGCTAAAATTCTGCAGGCATCAGTTATTGGTGTACTCCAAAATGAAATTTCACCTTTAAAAGCACTTTTAGAGATGAAGGAAACGAGACTGGAGGAAAGGAGGAATGAATCTGATACATTTGTTTTCGAAGTCCAAAAGAAATCAGCAGAACTAGAAGTAATTACCACAGTGAAAAACATTAAAGAAAAGGAAATATGTAATTTGGAAATGCAATTGTCTGGTGCATCAGAAAGTAAAGAAGATTATTTACAGCAACTTACATCAACGAAAGCAGAGCTTGAAAAAGAAATATTAAATAATGAGCAACTTCGTCTGGATTGGAACAAAGTGTCACTGGGCAAGGAACAAATGATACAGGAAGGGAATAAGATCGCTGATGAATTTAGAAAGCTGCAGGAAGCTGAAAATCAAATAGAAAACCGTGTAAAGCAGAAACCCTACTTGGAAGTGAAGGATGCTAAATGACAGACCTGATTCGGTGGTTGCAAAAGACACCTGGGAAAAACAACTACAGCCTGTGAACATCGTGCTTCAGCAGATCCGAGAGGCCAAGAAGCTGAAGGGAGCATCCAAGTGGCGACTAGGAAATCCAAAAATCAACTACCTGAGACACGTCGTGGGACGAGGCGTTATCAACTCCCTGCAGAGAAAGATCGACGCGATCGACTTGTGGCCAAGACAGACCAACAAAAAGAAGGTGAGATCTTTTTTGGGACTTGTGGTATATCACAGGAGGTTTAGTCCACATTTGAGAACCATTGCAACACCACTGACTGGACTGACAAAAATGATGCACCCGTATGTCATACAGTGGTCGCTTGAATGTCAAGCTGCATTTGAGGGGACTCTAATGAACTGTACCAGGAGTGGTGTCAAAGAGTTGAGATGCACATTCCAAGAACCCAAGGAAAAATGGCATCAATTTATTTTGAACTGGACTTTGAATTTATGTGCCAGAGGAAGTGATCACCCGTGGCGTATCATCGTCCAGCCGTTGCAGCAAGAAGCGGGAGACATTTATTACATGGACCATGGTTAAATAATAATAATAATGTAATATTGTTATTTTATTGCTGATGTAAGAGAAAGTTGTTTAAAAAATGCAAGGTAATGTATAATTAGAGCTTACTATAAGTGAAAATGTTTATGTGATATTTAGAATGTAAGTTAAGGGGGGGAAACTGTATGTATATTGCTAAGTAAAGTAGCTTAAAATGTAAACCAAATATATGTATTTATGCATCTTAACATAGATTGATTCTAGGATGATCAATAAGGTCTTTACAGGTATTTGAAGTTATGATGTTAACCAATGTTATAAGAGTATAGTCTATTCAAAATGTAATGTTATAGAAAGAATTATTGCATTTCATGATATTATATAGTAATAAGGTTGAACATGTTATAAAACAGTTTATAGATATGTATAGTTGAATTTGAAAAACAGAAGGATGTATGCATTAGTTAAATAGGCTCCAGAAGAGAATTTTAAGTGAGCAAACCGAGGTAAGTTTACTCCCTTAAAATTTCTTTATAAGGGGGGAGGTATTGTGACAAAACCCTGAAAACAGGAGTAATGCATATGCAGATCATCGGCCAATCCCAGCAGGAGGGTGGGGGATGGTATGTTATAAAAAGGGTGGAGCCTAGGCAGTTGAGGCAGTTGAGTTGAGTTGAGGTTTTGAGAGTGAGTGCTGGGAGAGAGAGCACTACTCTGTGAGAGTTCAGTCAGGCAGTGAGGGCTTTACTGTTTACTAGTTATTAAAGACAGGGGGCTGGAAGAGTTGATTAAATCTGTTCTGTGTTAAAGGCAACGCATACCATCCTCAGACATTGTTATATTTATTATATTTTCAATAAACCTCATTATTGTTTCAATATTTTACATCTGAGTCTGTCCCAATCCCTAAGGCGACGATTTTAAAAAGGTGGCAGCATTACCAAGTGAATAAAAGGTGGCAGCATTACCATTTCCAACACAATTACACGTGTAAAAGGGAAGTGTCGTCACAATTTTGTGGCACAGCAGTGGGATGTCGAAATAAACCTGGTTGTGCCTTTGAAAACTCACTGTGAAAGGGGTGATGTCATAGGGGGTAGGCAAAAGAGTTCTATGATAACAAGCAACTGAAAAATACACCACATCGCCACCACATGGTGGCCTGTAAATGAGCAGGGACTCGGGGTATTTTAGGGACCCGTCACAGTGCCATCTGGCGGGATGGAACAAGCACGAATCGCGGCGACTGGGTACTTGATCCTCACAAAGATTACAACCGGAGGAACGGCCACCGGAGTACGATCAGAAAATCCGGAAAACCGACATGTCAATATTCCGGTTTTCCGAAGCCACCGAAAAGAAAAAATAAACCAGCAAGGGGAGGAAATGATTTCACAATGCGGATTCACAGAAAAAACATGTCTCCTCAATGCGGATTGAGAAGCGCATTGAGGAGATTCCAGTGGCCGGCGAGGGGAATCGCTAACCCCGCTTGTGGCACGCTTCGGGGGGCGTGGTCGGGGCGACCTCGCCTTCATCTCGCAGGTACGTGAGGTTCCATCGCAACGATCTGGTCCGCAGCGGGGCAGCAGAGAGGTCTGAGAGGGACGTGAAGTATCAGCCTTTGTCTCTTCAGTAGTAAGTACATACATCAGTACTAAATCTAGCTCGGTCTGCTTCAGTTACAGTACTTGCTACAGAATTTGCTCTTGACCTATGACTGTAGAGAAGCAGATGGCTTGGTGTCTTGGCCCTCCTTCCTTCCTTCCTTCCTTCCTTTTATCCATCCATCATCAGCTCCTTCCTTTCTCTCTTCCTTCCTTCCATCATCAGCAACTTCCTTCCTTCCTTCCTTCCTTCCTTCCTTTTGTCCATTCATCATCAACTCCTTCCTTCCTTCCTTCCTTCCTTCCTTCCTTCCTTCCATCATTAGCTCCTTCCTTTCTCCCTTCCTTCCTTCCATCATCAGCTCCTTCCTTCCTTCCTTCCTTCCTTCCTTCCTTCCTTCCTTCCTTCCTTCCTTCCTTCCTTCCTTCCTTCCTTCCTTCCTATAGCCCTGAACAAAGCCTGAGAAACCTCTGTGCCTGGTCTTTGGGCAAGGCAAAGGGTGATGTGGGTGTCTTGGCAATTTCAGCCACGCGTGAAGTCATGATGATGATCCTACAGGGCTCAGGCCTTTGGCCTTCCTGGGACACCCTCCAAGAAGAAAAATCCTACAAATGCCTCTCCGCAACTCAAGCCGTAAAATAAAAGGACAGCAATTGAAATAAATAAGAATTGCTTTGACGGCAGCAAAATCAGCAGCCCTTTGAGGCAGCCTTTCCACTTTGCCTCTTCGTAGGACTGGCTCCTTTGCACTTCAGATACCCCATCATCTCCAACATGCTTCCCTCTGTGCATAAAAATAACACTGTCTCTTCAGAAAATTTGGCCACAAAACACGATAGATATCTATTCCCAGAATCACAACAAAGGAGTACGATGAATCTCACTTCCTGTGCATTTTGCTCCATTCTGGAATTCTTTTTTCATTTTATTTTCCCCATGGCCGCCACAATGCATGCATGCAGATTTAAACTAAACTGGGTGCCAGCTGAATTTAGATAGGATAAATCATTTTACTCTGTTCATCCCTGTCTCTGTAATTTATGTCACCATAACCACTCCAGCAGAGTGACGGTTATATATCTTCTCTTTATTTACAAGGCAGGGAAACAGAAGGAGGAACTGCAGGTTAAAAGGGAAATCAAACCAACCAAGAAATATGGCAGATCCTGCTCAAACATGCAAGGAATTCCAGCTCACAGAGAGAAGCAGCCTGAGCGCTCTGTGTGTGAACAATTCCCCTAATTCCACGAGTGAACCCTGGCAAATAGAAAGAAATTGGGCAAAAGGGGGTCAGATGTTACTAAAACAATTATCCAGGTCCTTTTGCTGTTTCTCCTTGAGTCCCAGCTTGTTCACGGGTCGTCTCAGAAATAAGTGAAGAATGACAGGGGAGAGAGAAACTAGAGATAGAAACCCTCCCCACTCTGCGCCTTTTGCTTCCCCTCCCCACTACTGAGCAGATTGGTAGATGGGTCTCTAGGGCAAATGGGGACTTTTGACACCGGGAAGATGGTGGCGGCCATGGGGAGAATCAAGCTGAAGGAAGCTCCCCTGCCCCACTTCAGCTGTGGAGCCAGACTGGCCATTTGAAGCGGGAGAGGTTCACATCTGTAGCACTTCCCCAAATTCCGTACCAAAGGAGGGACTAAGGGGCACCTGGGCAGGAGGGCCACCACAAGCAGGGGAGAGCTTGTGGGTGTCATGGAAGAGCAGCAGCACGTGGTTAGCTAATGGCCACCAAGAAAAAGGGAGAAGCACTCAGGAGATCCTTGTCTGGTGAGTGACAGAATAATTGGGCCGGTCTCCCCTTGACTGTTGGGCACCTGTGGTTGGGCAGGTTCTGTGGTCTGGATCAAGCTGGAAAATACTAGAGGGGTCCAAGTCTGGCCAGTTGCGACTTGCCCGCTTCTCCCTGTCTTTCAGACGCATAAGGCTCTGTGAGGGTTTCCTTCCCTGTCTTTCTACTACTCAAATGATGTATGTGGTGACATCATTTTGTGAGATTGCACTGCAATCCATACTACTGCCAACGGGCACGTAGAATCCGCATCAGTCTAGATACCTAGAATCATCACCAGTCCTCAGATTTTTTTGGGGGAATTGGGGGTGACACTGCATCCCACGATTACTGAGCCTTTATTAACAGACAGGCTGGCTGTTCCTTGTTATATGATGCAATGTAAAAACATGACTTTCTCTTATTTAGGTTTATGGATTGTCATGGATTTGTTGCTTGTTCTCGTTGTGTAGCCACCCTGTGCAATGAGCCACTGAATCGATGCTGTAGGTCAGTGTTGGTGAACCTGTGGCGCATGGGTGTCAAAGGTGGCACAGGGAGCCCTTTCTGTGGGCACCCGACATTGCCCCTTCAAACCGAAGACACCCACTCCTTGAAAAAGTCTGTCATGCAATTAACAGACCCATGTCAGTGTTTGGAGGAAGTGATGCAGGTCCTTTTTTAAGGAGAAAGGCCATTTAATCTTAATGGGTGGCTAAAAATATTCTAAAATAAAATATAATAAATAAGGCTTTTTATGTCCATTGTGGGCCTTCTATTCAAATTAGTACATGGCTTGGCGTGGCTTCCATGGCTTGGCGTGGCTTGGCATGGCTTGGCGTGGCTTTTAGTTGGCCTCCTAGGCCAGACTAACCTCTGGCAGGCTCCAACTCAGAAGCAGTGCCCAGGGAGGGGCAGGCTGGGAAGCTGGGGTGCCCACGGATGGAACAGTCTGCCTGGATCCCCGCTGAGCTTCAGAACAGCGATTCCTGCCTACCTCTGATCTTGAGTACAGAACATGGTTCCTCAGCCTTTTTGACAGCACTTATTTCAGCAGACATAAACGCCTCATGTCCCCCCTCCTTTAGTAGTTTTATTTGAAGTATTAGAGCTAAAGACAAACCAAAGCATTTGTAAGTGGGGGTGGGGGTGGGGGTGGGGAAAGACCCTTGTTTCGAATATTTAGCTTTTTAAACTAATTACAGCTTGATGGAGAGAAAAAAATACAGTGGTACCTCAACTTACGAATTTAATCCGTTCCGAATGTATGCTCTTAAGTCGAACTACTCTTAAGTCTAAAAAATAAAAAAATGAAAAAAAATTGTAAGTCGAGCAGACCGTATCTAAAATTTGTGAGGTGGCAGTTAAAACGCCAACAGTTTTCCGCTCTTAAGTCGAATTGCTCTTAAGTCAAGCTGCTCTTAAGTCGGGGTACCACTGTACAGTGGACCTTCGTATAACAAGCAGTTTGTTTAACAGAAAATCCGCTTAAAGGAAACAATTTCTGCTACACAGTGGATTTCCTGTGAAGGAGACATTTAAAACTGGCAGACTGGGCTAGAGACATTTGCTCATTCCACATGGCTTCACGTGGAAGGGGGGGGGGAGACGAGGGAGGCAGGCTCAGAACGAGGATTCGCTAATTACACAGTGCCCTCTGCTGCCTGAATGAAAAAAGGAAGAGAAGAAAGGCCAGTTGGAAAACAGGGAGTCTTTCCTGGTTTCTGTGCTAAGGTCTTCAAAGGAGGCACCACAGAGGTAAAAAAAACAATAATCATGACCAGCTAGCATCACCTCCTTTTTGCATTTGGAAAATGAGAAAAAACAATGGCACCTCCTGATTTCTCAGTAGACCATTTGTTATCTGAGGATCCGCTCTAATACAAACACCTTTCACTTTCCTTTATATATACATACAGTGGTACCTTGTATAAAGGAATAAATTTGTTCCAAATGAAATTCTGTTAAGCAAATTTTCCTTTGTACAAATTTCCCATAGGAATGCATTGAAAACGGATTAATCTCTCATCATGACCGTTTTTCTGTTTTACGGATTTGCCCCACAGGCAATTCTGTTAAGCAGGGCTGCCAGCACGGGGGTAATATGTTGGTGCCTTCTTTGCCCCGTTAGAAGTCTAGCAGCTGTATTCTGCACTAGCTGCAATCTCCGCATTAACCTCAAGAGCAGCCCCACGTAGCGAGCACTACAGTAGTCTATTCTCGAGATTACAAGTGCATGAACCAGTGTAGTTAACACCCTGATGTCAAGGAGGGCCCGCGGCTGGGCAATCCTCCGCAGTTGGCAATGAGCGGAACGGACCACTGACGCCACCTGGGTTTTCATGGTAAATGCCGCGTCCAGTAGGACACCCAAACTGCGGACCCCATCCTTCGCAGAGAGAGTCACCCCCCAAAAAAGTGAGGGAGTTCCCCAACCCGCAGACACCAGGGGGACCCACACGCAGGGTCTCCTTCTTGCCCGGGTTCAACCTCAGCCTATTAGCCCCCATCCAATCTGAGACGGCTGCCAGGCAGTGCTCAAAGGACGGAACGGCATCCACTGCAGAAGATGGAAAGGAAATATAGAGCTGGTTGTCATCCGCATATTGGTGACACGAAGCTCCATACCTCCTTATGACCCCTTCCAGCGGCCTTATATAAATGTTGAAGAGCATGGGAGAAATGACCGGCCCCTGTGGCACCCCACAATTGAGGGACCAAGGAGCGGAGGTCATCTCACCCAGCTGCACTCGCTGGGGGTGGTCCTCCAAGAAGGAACGGAACCACTGCAAAGCAGTGCCTCCAATCCCAAACTCGGAGAGCCTCCCCAGGAGGATACCGTGATCAACGGTATCAAAGGCCGCTGAGAGGTCGAGGAGGACCAACAGGGATGTTTTGCCCCTGTCAGACTCCCTCAAAAGGTCATCATGCAGGGTGACCAATGTCGTTTCCATACTGTGGCGTGGCCTGAAGCCCGACTGAAAAGGATCGAGGGCATTTGTGTCATCCAGAAGACCCTGAAGCTGATCTGCCATCACCCTCTCCAAGACCTTGCTCATATAAGAAATATTGGCGACAGGCCTATAATTATCAATTTGGTCTGCCGCCACATTAGGTTTTTTCGAATGGGCCTAATGAGAGTCTCCTTGAGGGCCGGGGAACCCTGCCCTCAAGGAGAGACCCATTAATTATTACTGTGGCCCATTCATTCATAATTGGCCTGGCTGTTTTTATTCACCAGGCCGGGCAAGGATCCAAGGAGGAGGTGGTGGCCCGACAGCGATCAAGGGCTCTGTCCACATCTGTCGGCCTCACTGGTTGAAAGCTGGAAAGCAATGCCGGGCAAGGCGATGCACTGAACATCTCTGCTTGATCTACTGTTTGTAAATGGTGTTTCAGGTCCCGGCGGATGGTCTCCACTTTAGTCTTAAAGAATGCCGCAGATTGGTCACAGGAAATACTAGGGGAGGCCTTTCACTGTGACCAACCCTGGATAGATCGCGCACTATGTGGAACAATTCGGCCTGATGATTTTGTGCTTCGCTTATCCGGATAGTGAAGTAAGATCTTCTTGTGGCCTTGATCTTAGCTAGATAGATGGATGACACGATCTTTATGGCTGATAGATTATTTTCCGTCGGGGCCTGCCTCCAGATGCTCTCTAGCCTCCTTCGATTTCGCTTTAAGGCCCGCAGCTCCTGGTTAAACCATCGAGCTGGACGGGTCATGCGATGGAGAGGGCGTTTGGGTGCAATCGTGTCCACTGCCCTGGTGGCAGCAGTATGCCAACTATCTACCAGAGCGTCGACAGGAGCACCAACCAGTTCAGCGGGTAACCCACCCATGGCATCCTGGAAACCAATAGGATCCAGTAGCCTGCGTGGGTGGACCATCTTAATGGGTCCAAGCTCCCCGGAGAGAGGGTGCCACTGTGAGGCTGCATTTAATCAGGTAGTGGTCCGACCATGACAAGGGGACTGACTCAAGGTCAGTCACCATCGGGCCACTCTCTCTCTCTGTGCATTTGTGAAAACCAAATCTAATGTATGTCCTGCCTCATGGGTGGGGCAGTTGACAAGTTGGGACATGTCCAGGGAAGCCATGGTTTCCAAGAACTCTAGAGCTGGACCCGAAACCTGAGCCTCCGCATGGATGTTGAAGTCCCCCAATACTAAAAGCCTAGGGGACCTCAACAACGCCCCGGATACATTTGTTGTTCTTTCTTCAGAATACAAAGATGTCCTCTCCCCCCCCCCCAGGACACGGGGAACCCTGTTTTCTAGGCAGGATCTGAAAAGCTGAAGCAGGTCTGGTTCCTTTTGTTTGTATTTCTCATGAGCCCAGCACAGCATAGGGTGTGTCTACATTCTACAGCAGTGATGGCGAACCTTTTAGAGACTGAGTGCCCAAACTGCGATTCAGAACCCACTAATTTTTCACAAAGTGCCAATACAGCAATTTAACCTGAATACAGTAGTACCCCAGGTTGCAAATGCTTTGGGTGCTACCCTTCGGGAAAGCAAGGGTCTAAGAAAAGGAGGAGCCCACAAACCACAGTCCCCCTTTCAGCCGGCTCTCTGCACAGAGCCATTTCGAGACTGCCAAAATGGCTCCGTGCAGGTGGCCAGGCGAGGGGGGGTGCAACAGTTTGTGGGCTCCTTCATAGCCCCAGTTTACTCTCCAGGCACGCCACTTTTGGAGAGTAAACTGGGGCTACCAAGAAGCCCACAAACCACTGCCTCCCCTTCGGCCAGCTCTCTGCATGGAGCCGTTTCGCGGTCTCGAAATGGCTCTGTGCAGAGAGCCGGGTGAAAGGGGACAACAGTTTGTGGGCTCCTCTATAGCCCCAGTTTACTCTCCAGCCATGCTGCTTTTGGAGAGTAAACTGGGGCTACGAAGGAGCCCACAAGCCGCTGCCGCCTCCCCTTCGCCCGGCTCTCTGCATGGAGCATAGCGGTCTGCTTCGAGCAGAGAGGGAAGAGCCTTGGCTGTGAGGGGGCAATGTTGGGTGACCAGAGAAAGGGCTCCGCGTGCCACATTTGGCATCCGTGCCATGGCTTGGCCAACACTGTTCTACAGCTATAGCAGTTTGGTTCCATCTTAACCGTCCTGGCTCCATCCTGTGGTATCCAGGGAAATGTAGTTCAGTGCACGATTTAGCATTCTCTGCCCGAGGACTCTTGACACAGTAGGTATCCTGAACCACCAGCACAGAATCCTAAGACCTTCTCCAGAATGCGCCTCCTTGGCTCCCATAGGGCGGAGCCCCAGTCGCTACACTGGAGTCCAACTGCTGTCAGTGGGCAAGGTAGTTGAGGAGTGAATCTTTCTTGGTTAGACATACATTCACACTTTATAGAATGCAATAAACAGGGGGCTGGTCCATGGGGTCACGAAGAGTCGGACATGACTGAACAACAACAACAACAACAACAACAACAACAACAACAACAACAACA
Source organism: Phrynocephalus forsythii (assembly GCA_029282475.1). Taxonomy (NCBI): domain Eukaryota; kingdom Metazoa; phylum Chordata; class Lepidosauria; order Squamata; family Agamidae; genus Phrynocephalus; species Phrynocephalus forsythii. Next base: position 10,937 of record JAPFRF010000157.1, on the reverse strand, counting down.
ACAACAACAACAACAACAACAACAACGGGCATTGCAACCCTCCCCTCCCTTCCTCTCTTCCTTTTATAGTGGAACCTTGACTTATGTCATTAATCTGTTCTGGAGGTCTAGACATAAATCAAACATGCCTTAAGTCAAATGAACGTTTCCCATAGAAAGTAATGGGAAAGTGGATTAATCCATTCCAGATGATGGAAAAGACCCCTGAAAACAGCAATTTAACACAAATTTGACTGGGATAGGAGATTCCTTCCTGGGATGTAAATGAACTGTCTCTTCAAAGAGAGGAGGAGGCAGTGGAATTATAGCCCACAAGCTATACGTCTCCACTTTTTAATGTTCATAGCAACAATGTCTAACATTTAAGTTTTACTGAATTTTAACCTGACGTTCCAAGATCTGAACAACCCTATGCTTACCATTAGAGTCCCATAACTGTACAGCTCCCCAACTAAAATGCTTTCATTTGTGGACCAGAATTCTGCAGCCAGATTTTTTACAAGACTGAGCCAACTGTCTAACCAGCGAGGCCAGCCCCGAGCTCCCGGCCCTTTTTCTCCTCCAGCGGCAGCGGAAGCTTCGGCGAGGCCGAGGACCAGCTCCAGGTGCTTGGAGCTGTCCTCGCTGAAGCCGCCACTACCAGAGGAGAGGAAGAAGGCAGGAGCATTTTGGAGGCGGCAGCCGTGATGCTGGGTCATGGCTGCCGCTCAATTCCGGTGCCTTGCACCGGGCTCCGAGCTGTAAGTCAGAGCCCGTGGCGCAAGTCAAACAGGCCCCTTCTTGCTGCAAGTCAAATATACTGTAAGTCAAGTGGCATGTAAGTGAAGGTTCCATTGTGTTGTTGTTGTTGTTGTTGTTGTTGTTGTTGTTGTTTTTATTCCGACTCTCACCATGCTCCAAGAACCCCCCCCCCCAGGTTGGCTCAGGCCTTCTTACACAACCAGGCAGCTGCCCCCGTGCTTCTTATTTGAGGGGGGGGGGGAGGCCTGGTCCTTGGGAGTTTTAGTTCTTTGGAGGAGCCCTCTGATAATGGCGCCTAATAGGCAGCAAGTCTCAAGCTTCCCTAAAGGCCGAGGCTGCCCTGGAAGTAGTGGGATTGTTTCCTTTTTGTAACTGGAAGCAGGCCTGGAACAGTTTGGCAAAAGAGCCCTGTTCCAGGTGAGTGAAATGCAGGTGCCTCCAGAGAGGACCTCTCGGGGATTCTCATGAGATTGGGTTGAAACTGGTTTGGGGTTATTGAGCTGTAAACCATTGCTCTTGAGTCCTACTTTTGCTTTGGTAGTCTAGACTCTTGTGCAGTCCCAGGTATGGGTGGCGGTAGGTGTATGAATTCATGGTAGCATCCTGACTTCCTGCAATGACACTGCTTTGAGATTAATTAGGAAGATTTGTGGTTTTGGCAGGGGGGTTTGAAAATTGGGATTGCAATCTGATATCATTTGTGCTGTATGGTAAATTGTGCTTTTCAAATTAAGATTTATGCATAATCCAAGGTAATAAATCTTCTGAAATACATTCTCCTTCAAACTACTGTTGCATGATCTGTATCTATAGTGTACTGAGATTTGTGCATGATGTGATTGGTGAAAGTATTGACGGAATTCAGTATAAAGTGAATTCTAGAATAGAGAAAGGAACTTCCGCTAATTCAGCAAAAGCAATTATGAATTCAAGGATCCAATTAAGTTCCTAAGCTGTGAGGATCACACACTAGCAATTAACGTGTGTCCAAGGCGTACCAGGGAGGCCTTATCTCAGCGTCTGGTGTTCGTAACTGTCAAATGTCCAAGGACATAAGGATGATCCTACCCTCCCTGCCTGTGAGGGGAGGAGATCAAACGTACCAGTTAGAACTTTTAGGCAAGTGTCAGGAATACAAAATAAATGACCAAAGATGTCAATTAGTGTTTGATGCACATGTAACAAATGTATATGACGTAAATTCGGATGGGCGGAGGGGAAAAAGTGCTGGAAAAACCTTATAAAAATATCTCCTTTCGTTTTCTGGGTGGACTTCTCACCACCAAAAAGTGTGGAAGTGCCCTGATTGATCAATCAATAAATTCTCGTCTCCTGAGACTCAGACTTGGTCTTTTGCAGCCCATGAAGCGCAGGCACGCTGGCACGGGACCCTCATAAATTTAAATTCCTTACATTTCTGGTGCATTGGCCGGGAAAGATGCCACTGCCCTAGCGCTCTTGGGAGTCTGACTTAAATCACAGTAAGAATTCATGCTGACCCTGGAACAAATCTAGTCCGGACCCTCTGATTTTGAGAGGAGACTTGTTCTATCAGCATTGGACACAATACTGTTATTTAAGGAGAAACAAAGCCGGCAGAACAACGGAGGAACTGAAAAAGGACTGCGCAAAAGAAATCTGGTAAGAAGAGAAAACTAGTTGTGGGGTGGCGTGAGAGTTCGAATCTAACAGCTCTGTGGAGTGGAGAAGATTGCGGATTCTTGTTGTCGGCCCCGGGGGTACAGGGAGGAGAAGGGTCGGATACGACCTTAACATCCCAAGGACTAGGGGACACTGAGGGACACTACGACCCTGAAATCCCCAAGGGAGGAGGGGTTTTTCAGACTGAAACAGGAGGAGAAGAGCGCTGCTCTAACATCCTGGGAAAGTTTGCAAAGCCCAACATCCCTAGGGTCCGCCCCTAAGTATTTGAAACAGGAGGAGGAGAGCGTTGCTCTAACATCCTGGGGAAAATTTAGAGATATATTAATGCATGGGCATGTGGGATGGTGATTCCACTTTTGAATTTTGCATGTGTTTTTTCAAGGTAAGGGGCTGTGCCTCTATACCCTGCGTAACCATAGGGAAGTGGCCATTCCCTGTGTCTTAAGCAGGGGCAAAGACTGGCAATCTTTGCCCCACAATACCAACGAAGTTCCACCATCTTCGTTTGATTTTAGAGAAGTTAGAAAGATCTATTCTTAGGCAAGGGATCGCAGTTAACTGGGGAAACAGAAATGTGGGAGAGTGGTGTATGGTTGCTGAATCACATGTTGGCGTGTATGATGGGCATTTGATTGTTGAGGTGTGAGTCCGTTTGATGCTTGTGTGGGAGAAATCATAGGAACACAGTTAGACCTTTAAAGTAAACCTATGGGGATAAATTAGTGCAGTTTATGCACCCCTTTTGATGTGCGATGTGGTAACATTGGAATTCTGCCACCAGAAGTAATGATTTTAGTATTAAATGGAACATGAGTAAGCTTTAAGAAGAACCCCTCTAACTAGGATGAGGCAGGACTTTACCATCTCAAATTAAGATTCTAGCCCTCAGGGAGGACAGACCAATTATGACCTGCTAGCAAGAGGTGTGTGAATGTACAAGGACGTGCTTAGTTAATTAATATAAGAGACTAAAAACTCTGCCAACTAGGAGACCCCTCCAGCAATTTTGATAATACCAGGGGGAATATGGGCAGTGAGAAAAATACTTTTGAATACTCAGGGATAAACAACATCCCGCATGTTTTGTGACTGGCTGGTCACGCAACAAAATTTACCAGCTGAAGGGATGTTTTACAAGGAAAAAAAAATAGTAGAAGGAAGGCAGCAAGACAGAAGTGGGATGGATAGGTATGATGTTGAGGGAACAGGAGGAGAGCACGGAGCATTGAGGGGACAGGAAGTGCTAGATGGGGGATGCGTACCCCTGAATTGCCTTATTCAAGCATTCAGGAGGTACTTCCATCCCGCTACGCCAATGCCCAACTCCTTGGATATGGAAGCTTTAAACAGAACTAAGGGTTGCTATGCACCACATGAGGAGACAGGTAGGGACGTTATTTCTGAACTATTAATAGTCAAAAGCAGGGAAATCAAATCTTAGTATCAACTGTTGTGTGTGCTTGATGTGTAATTAATTGAGTGTGAGACCGTTTGGTATGCGGGAGAATTTATGAGCATACTACTAAACCTTTAACAAAAAAGGTAGATGGGCATAACTTAATTCAGCTTCTGTGCCCTTTGTTAAGGAACCCTTTGGCAAGATTGGCACATTGCCATAAGGAGACCTGATTTTGATATTGAATGCAACAAATGTAAATTTCAAGAAAGTCCCCTCTGACAAAGGCAGGACTTTAACATCCCAAAGATTAAGTTTCTAGCCCTCAAAAGGGGAGGGTGGCAAGCCACGTATTGCCTGTTAATATGTCCAGAGGCAGTAAAAATCACCCAAAATGAGAAGACCCCAATTTTATAAACCAGGGAAGTATAAACACTGCAAGAAGATATTTTTGAATACTCAAGCCGCATGTTTTGTATAACTTAGCCTGGCTTGTTACACAACATAATTCACCACCTATAGGGACATTTTAAGAAGAAATCATCACAGGGCGTTTGAGAAATACGTTTTTTTTTTTTTTTTTTTTAGCACGGCCGGTCCCATGGGTGAAATGAACATCCACCCCTTTTCAGACCGACTATGTGCTCTGAAAAGACAGCTAGCATTTTTGTACTCATAGCCCAGCAAGCTAGCAATTAAAAAACCAAGTGATAACATCATTCCTTAAGATTTTGCACCTAAAAGGCTTAGGGCAGCCTTTCCCCCTCCCCTTGCAAGTAAGCCCTGGCTGGAACCATAAGACAATTTAATTTGGAACAAGGAGATTCTTAGGAGCAACTGAAAATAGAATTCCCTCCCATCTCCTACCTAGATCAGGACCTTGGAGATGCCATTAGAACGGGAGAGGAAAAGGAGAGAAAGAGACAGAGAGAGAAGGAGGGAAAGAGAGAGAGAGAGAGAGAGAAAAGAAATAGTTAAAGGAAACGAGGTAGAAGGAAAGTGTAAGTCAGGGACGAGAATGGGCAGGGTTCATGATGGGCAGACTGAGGCAGCAACCCACAGAACGCTCCAGCAATTGAGAAGCAGAGGCTCTATTTGTATCCCATTACATTATTTAATCCAAGCTTTTAGACAGTTCCTATTTCCCCAACAAAATTTGTCTAAATCTCTGAATATGGAATCTTTATCCAAATCCCTTGTAGTACGTCAGCTCCATGAGGAAAACGAAGGGCCTGAGACTTCTGTGCTGGAAGTGGTCCAAAGCAGGGACTCCCCTTCCTCTTTTTAAAGCAGCTGCTAACAGGTTTTGAGAGCAGGACAAGGTTTTTTTATTTAGAATACGAAGGGGTTCTTAAAAGCCGCCAAAAAGGTAAAAATAACATAAAATAAAATCATTTTTCTTGTTCTCACACTCTGGCTGGAAACGCCTGTGACATTTTTTTAAGGCGTATCAATAACGCGGGTCTCACACTCTGGCTCTTGTTTCTTTGTACGAGAGCCATGCATCCCAAATTAGGCTTAAGTAGATAACTTCACAAACCACAGGGATAATAGGTTGCCTTAATTAGTTTAGTGCCCTTTTTCACCTAATTACAGGGTAATTGAAGGGGCTCACCTTCCTGCCTCAGGCTGTGTAATGCAGCCTGCGGGGAGAATTCAAAAGTCCATTGCCCCGCCTTCCTTTTTCTGCCTTCACCCCCCTCCTTCCCCTTCACAAAGTTGACCCCATCCCTCTTCCCTCAGGAATTTCAAGCATGCTGGCAACCAGCCTGATTTTTTTTTTTACACCTCTTTCACATCCTATATTCCTAAAAATCTCGAGCAGACGTTCTCCTTTTTGACTTAATAATGCTCACCTAGCCTTATTTCCGTCTGAGTTTTTTTAACCCTTTCCTTTCCAAGTAGGACACCTGCTGGAAATAGACTCTTAGTTACTTGGTAGCTATTAAACTACTATCAGCCTTTTTCCTCTCTTTCTATCTCTGTGTGGTCAAGCAGTTTGTGCCATGGCATGTGTCACTCCTAACCAGCCAGCAGAGACACTAGGAGAGGGCTTCCTGCCTTTTTTTTTCCCCCTCTTTTTCTCTCTATTGTTTTGTGGGGGGAATGGGGGCTTTTGCAAGCACCTGACTTTTACTTTGAGGTGAGGCTGACAGGCCAGCAACTTCACCCTTTTTATACCCTTTTGCGCCAGCATAGAGAACTAGCTGTTTTTGAACCTGGTGACATCGTCACTATTTTTAAACCCATGGCAGATGCCAACATGTGTGAGGCTGTGTACTCGTGGGTGTTTGCATGTATTTTTTTCTTGAGTGACAAACCAGAAGAGCTCGTCTTGCCTCGCACACACACACACACCAGCCCCCGACACGCACTAGGACAGATTGGCGCCTTTGCAGCCTTGCAGAGAGACACTAATTCTCTTTTACCATTTTTTTTTCTCGCCGTGCCCTTGGGGACTTGGTAGTAATATGAATGTGGTGCCTGCTCCTATTTTTCCCCAATCCTGTATCAGCCGTACTTTTCCGAGACTATACCACGCCACATTCCAAGCCCATCTCCCCCTGGCGCATTTTGCTTCATGCTCAGAGATCACTTTGCGACCCTGGGACATTTTTGCCTGTTCCATTTTTGATTGTCCCCATGTAGCAGAGCTATTTGACTTTGGGGCTGAGATCTATCTCAGGTGCCTGTTTGGGAACGCCTGAGCCCCTCGCTTGTGAGATCCTGCGAGATCATCTTGCAAGCACTCATCATACACTGCCGACTACAGATGCGTCCTCACCATAAACTTTGGCTTCCCCCATTCACAGACTGGTTCTACAAAAACGGAAGCCTTATCCTACCTTTTGCAACATTTTTTTCTCTCCTTCCTGTTTTTAAGACTGTCAGATAGACTGTGCCACCCTGCCTTGCAGCACAAAGACAGCTGCGGGGGCATTTCGTGTGTGTTTGTGTTCTGTGTTTGTCTGTGGTCGTGTGTCTGTTCTTCCCTTACCCAGGTACATCCTGGAGGTCGGGTTTTTGCTCTGGGAAAAACGCCCACCCGTTCTTTATTTTTGGATCACGGAGTCGGTCGGGTTTGGAAAGCTGACGCCGCCGGTCGTAGATGCTCAGATGGGGACCCTCCTGCCCTCCATTCTGCCATCCCTCCTGGACCTCCCCTCCCGCCTTTGATGCCTTTGATGATGCCATCTTCGTGATGACTTCGCTCCGCGGGTTCGCTCGATGTGGGCTCCAGGATCCAGTGATGTCAGCCTTTTCACCCAGCGTGACCCGTACCCCGCGACCGAGAGGGAGTGAGGCCTGACCGGTGACGCCTTCTGCCCTCTGCTGTAGATTGCCCCTATGCCTTAGATGACTTCACCCTGGACGGCGGGCGACAACATGAACCTGACCTGTGGTCACCGCATCCTTGCCCATCCTTCCCCAGATGACAGCGTGCGTTTGATACTTCGGAGGGTCCCAAAGCAGCCTGCGGATTCACTTTCAACTCAGGTTGACAGATTAAAATCCTGTCTTCCTGTCTCTCATTTCCTTTTTTTCTTTTCTTTTCTGTTTGTTTCTGGGGGGAGAGAGTGGGTCTGAAACAGCCACTGACTCTTGTTTTGGATTGCGGCCAACAGACTTCACGTCTGCAATTTAACCCCCTTTTCACCGGGACAGAGACTTGGGGTTTAAATACTGCTTTCAGACCTTCATTGATGCCTGTGCGCGTGCCCTGGATCACCATGAACTTGTGTTGCCACACACGCACACACCAGCCTCCCAGCATCCGACAAGTGAGCGCTTATTTTTTTTTTTTCCTGCGTACGGTAGGCTTCAGAGCAACTTCACATATTTACATTACCCTGGGCTCTATTATGATAGTGTTTATTGTCTATTATTGATAGTCACTGTGAAAACTCTTACTGAAGTGCTTCTCTGGATGTGCCTTTTTATGTAATGATCATGCTTGGCCACTGAAAATGCTTTTTACTCACAAAGCATTGAGTGCCAGAGATTATGACTTGCCTTTCTATGCAATTTGTATTGAATGAGAGACATTTTGGTGCCCATGGGTGTTCACGAGCCTTTATACCAAAGGGAAAAAAAAAAGTGGCTTTATGAAGTAGCTATATCTACATTATTTTCTTCACCAAAGACACTGATGAACTAATCTTGGCCCCATGTTTACGGGGCAGATTTTTGTGTGTAAACTATCAGCCACAGAGACATTTCTGACCGGATTTCAACGGCTCATTCATGACTTTACCATGAGAAATGTATGGCGCAAGGTGGGTTTTTCTAAGCACCATCTAGATGTGTCTTATGCCTTTTTCAGCCTTCATGATATGTATATTACCTTTATTTAGTATCATTGCAAATGTCTATCAATTGAGAATGCACACACAACTGGGTGATTCTGCACAGCCTGCTATTATCTGAGTTTGAATGCACACCACACACACCTAAATAAGGTTGGAAAAAACCTGGCAAAGTAGCCTGGCCCACATATTTCCTTGGTGGGCTAAGAAGGGCATATTTTCCTTATAAGTATTTGGTTTGCAAAATGAACCTACAGTGTGGTGCTTTGTTAGAATTCAGGGTTCTCAGCCTGACTACCAAACACACAAACACGATATCTCACATGTGCACTGCTGTGGCAGGCAAATTAATTTGGGTTTCATGATTGTCCTAAAATAAGGTAATGAACAAATCTGCTGTTTAAAGCATGTTTAAATTATCGCTCTGGGACGGGGATCGTGATATCCAAGTCTATCACAATATTATCAAAAATTCTTATGCCAGCCCCCTTCAACAGTTGAGAATTTGGGATCCTTGAGAAGTGTACAACATGGCCTGGGAGGTTACCTGATACTGCTGTGACCACGATGCATTTCTCCAACAGGGGAAACTTAAATGCTGTGGTCCATGGAACATATCCATCCGTTGCAGTCTGTGGGTCCGACCAGGGGGGGGTCTTCTTACATCCCAAGCATGGCAACACTTCATCTGTTAACTTAACATTTTACTCTAGAAAGTACCCTAGTGAATTAAGGGGTATTCCTTGGCCTTCACCTATTTGATGCGTCCCCCTGACTTGAGACGCCACAAATCATTTTATGATAATTCATTTTCTTGAACTGTGCCTATAAGCCCTTTGGGGAAAAAGGACTGAGAATGTTTTCTGACTGCCCTGCCTAAATTTTTATCAGGAAAATAGAAAGTCCTTCCATGAGCCATGAAGACCATCTCACCCCAGGAATGACATAGGGGGGGCTCACGCAATGTTCACACTTATGTACATATACCTTTGATCTGTTTTGTTCGTCCCTTACAAGTCCATGACGTTTTCTGGGAAATTTACTGGCATAAATTTCCAGAAATCCGTTCAGGGCCGAGTGTAAGGGAGGACATTTGACTAATTATATATTTATAAATATATATGGCTGCTTTACTAACCACAGGTATGGATCAAAGCCTATAGAGAAAAACCTCATGGCAATCTATATCCCAAGCTATACCCTGTACTATATGGGATATTTCAGGCTATGCCTTGCAAAGTATAAGCCACACAAATTATATATTTAGAGGTAATGATGCTACTAAGCATACATATATATATATATATATTTCATTTATATTATTATTCACACATGTATTCTTTATTCCTACAAACGCTGGTCAAGCCTTTCCGGCTAGAATAGAGAAAGGAACTTCCGCTAATTCAGCAAAAGCAATTATGAATTCAAGGATCCAATTAAGTTCCTAAGCTGTGAGGATCACACACTAGCAATTAACGTGTGTCCAAGGCGTACCAGGAGGCCTTATCTCAGCGTCTGGTGTTCGTAACTGTCAAATGTCCAAGGACATAAGGATGATCCTACCCTCCCTGCCTGTGAGGGGAGGAGATCAAACGTACCAGTTAGAACTTTTAGGCAAGTGTCAGGAATACAAAATAAATGACCAAAGATGTCAATTAGTGTTTGATGCATGTAACAAATGTATATGACGTAAATTCGGATGGGCGGAGGGGAAAAAGTGCTGGAAAAACCTTATAAAAATATCTCCTTTCGTTTTCTGGGTGGACTTCTCACCACCAAAAAGTGTGGAAGTGCCCTGATTGATCAATCAATAAATTCTCGTCTCCTGAGACTCAGACTTGGTCTTTTGCAGCCCATGAAGCGCAGGCACGCTGGCACGGGACCCTCATAAATTTAAATTCCTTACAAGACAAGCTATTGGCAGAAAGTTTTAGGTCAAGGTTAGGGCAATACTAAGCCAGCTGACATACTTTTTATTTATTTATTTATTTATTTATTTATTTATTTATTTATTTATTTAGTCTTTGTGTTTATTGTGTTAAACTTTTTAAATAGACTGTTGTATTATTTTTATTGTATTGTTGTAAACTGCCCGGAGTTCCTTCTGGAAGATGGACGGTATATAAATGTATAAATGTATAAATGTATAAATGTATAAATGTATAAATAAATAAATAAATAAAAAGAGGGACTTTATTATTTAGGTATGTATCTGGAAAAGGGGTAAGCCTGAAATGTGCCTGGCAGAACCTATCCCCTATTCCCTCAGGACAGCCAGAACCCTCTTATTCCCCTGCCTCCTGGATAAAAACCACCCCTCTGTACTCTTCTCTAGGCTCCCTACAGTCTGGCGGGAAGTGGGAGAATGGCTGGTGGGTGATCAATGGGCTTGGGCAGTTCCTCTCAGCAATACTGCCCAATCAAGTCAAACGGTTCCATGGGGGCTCACATTCCTCAAGGAAAACTTTGTATAATTGGCTAAGACATCGATACTTCCACCCTGAGCTGCAATTGGTTTGCAAAGGCATGGTTGCTTCCTGCCTCATCTGCCTACAGAACAACCCGGGAACTAAAACTGTTACCCAGGGGAATTTTAGGCAGGCCTGTTACCCAGGGGAGGCATGGCAGCTGAATTCGCAGAAATGTCCAAGGCCAGGGCTAAGGGGATTCTTTTGGAGTTTCCTTGTGAATTTATTCAATGATGGTCACTTACCTCCAAATTAAAAGGTCCCTACATTCGACTTATTGGCCACCAGCCTACGAAGAGTTGAGAGGCTCAAACTTTGAACAACAGTTGGCTCAAAATCTGCCAAAAAAATGGGACCCAA
>JAPFRF010000479.1:0-59594 GCA_029282475.1 Phrynocephalus forsythii | reverse complement strand
GGATTTCCCAGAAATCCCCAGGGCTGAGCAGGCACCCAGGTGCAGCTAAGCGGATGCTGATCTAAGCATAGGTCAGGAGGCCAGGAAACCAGGATATCAGGATACATCTGCTCAGGCCCAAGGAAGCCTCTTATCAGTAATGCCTCACTAGCTAGGGAGCATTTTCCCCCCACCCATGGATTCCATTTCCCCTGCTTTGTTTACCTGTTTACTGAACAGATAACGCTTGCATTCTTTCCCCCCACCGAGGAATGTTTCTCTGTATCTATTGTGCTGACTCTCTTATAATAAAGGCGGGGCTCAGGCAGCAGGGAAAGAAGGCTCAGAGAGAAGGCTCAGAGGGAGAATCATCATCACACACTTCCACACACACGCAGCTCAATCTCACATGCACGCAGCCGATGCAGACACAGAGAGACACTCAGACATCCATGGAACCCTGACAGACAGACGAACAGGAAGGCTGCCCTGAGCGCCAGATGATTGCACCCCGAAACTCTGTGTCCCGTGTGATTCGTAACGCAACATCAGTGTATATCAGATCACTTTATCTATTGCCATGTTAAACGCTCTTGCTGATGTAATTCTGTGTTGAATGCTTTGTATATATTGCAATTGAATTTCGGATACAATGGACCTTTGTATAATGAGCAGTTTGTTTAACAGAAAAAACACTTAAAGGGGAAAAAATCCAGAGATGGGATACCTGTAGCTCCTCCAAAATCTTTATATGTAAGCGTGGAGGGACCCCAACTCAGCCTAGCCACAATATACACCCTCGTTGGGTAGACAGTCCATCTTTCTGAGCATTGAAGCTCACAAATTCAGAACCCGGCTTCCTTGGCCACCCCTTCCCACCCAATCCAAAATTCGGGCAAGCACCCAATCCTTTGCGGTTGTTGCCACATTGTCCCTAACATCCAGTGGCTGATCAGGTAAATCTCCCAACTGCAAGATCTGACGGGGCAGGGTCGGGACCGCATTCTGGCAAGGGCAATCTACTACAGGCATCGGCATGGCCCATCACTTTGCCTGGCCGATGCTGGAGCAAATACGGGTAGCCAGCTTTTTAAACAATGACCAACACGAGACCCGTGGGGAAAACATCTGAGGGGTCGGGCTCAGCTGGTCCAAGCAATGGTGTACGGTCTGTAACTAGTGTGAAGGGCTTCCCATACAAGAAATCATGAAATTTGTTCACTCCCTTCACAATAGTCAGCCCTTCTTTGTCAATCTGTGACTAATTTTGTTCTGCAGATGATGGGGACTTCCCTCCCACCTGGAAGTTTATGACCCAGCACTGCACCTACCCCATAAGGAGCAGCATCGCATGCCAACACAACTGGCAGTTTTTCATCAAAGTGGGCCAAAACGGTATTTGAAACTAATAATTCCTTAACAGCTCAAAAAGCTTTGGTTTGACGTGGCCCCCAAACCAGTATCACATCCTAGGCCCCTTTCTGGACTCCACAAAGGTATCTGCACATCAGGCCCAACGCTTATTAGGCCTGATGGCCTCAACTACAGCTATCATCCCACACGCCAGACTCCGCACGAGACGTCATGGCTTCTAGCCCAGTTTTGACCTCATCGCGACAACCCCTCCAAACGGCTGAGTCACCTCCGCCCTCCTCACCAGCCTAAGGTGGTGGAAGTCCTCCCGCGATCTAAAAACGGGAAGGCCCTTCAAACAGCGTTACCTGTCCATCCAGGTAACCACAGATGCCAGTACGACGGGATGGGGTGCCACCTGCAACCACCTCTCGATCCATCACAGGTGGACACTCAAGGAGCAAGCCCATCATATCAACTACCTAGAACTCCTTGCCATTTTCAAAGCCCTCAAGGCATTCGAACTCCTCCTTGCACACAAGACGGTCCAAGTAATAACAGACAATACTACAGCACTTTATTACTTGAACAAGCAAGGAGGAACTCACTCAAAATCTCTACTGCACCTCACCCTCAAACTTTGGAGATGGTGCATAGCCAAGGGCATTCACCCAATAGCCATACATATTGCGTCATACAACAATGTGGCGGCAGATGAACTGAGCCGCCTCACCCACGACAACCACGAGTGGAGCCTCTCAGAGACAGCGTTTCAGATCCTCTGCACCAGGTGGGCCACCCCAACCATGGATCTATTTGCATCTCAAGCCAACACCAAATGCAGCTTGTACTGCTCCAGAGCAGGAATAGGCAAACACTCACAGGGAGATGCCTTTGCCACCAGCTGGCCCCCGGGTCTTCTCTACGCGTTCCCACCAATACCACTCATCCAGAGAATGCTGATGAAGATCAGGCACCACGGAGCCCATGTCATACTGCTGGCCCCGTGGTGGCCAAGACAGCCATGGTTTCAAGTCTTACAAACAATGGCGATCGACTCTATCAGGCTGACATCAACGCCTGATCTCCTGACACAACACCAGGGCCAAGTCAGACACCCAGACGTCCTGACTCTCCACCTGACGGCATGGTACATCTGCTAACAATTACAGATGCACACACAAGCTCCAGGAAGAAGTCTACAAATACACTATATGCACATAAGTGCGCATCTTTCCTACATTTCACTCGAGCCAACTCTCAACCCTCGAGTCCAACTAACATTCAGGTCCTCCTAGAATTCCTCCTCTTGCTCTTCAACAGAAGACTATCCTTATCTACCTTAAGAGTCTACACTGCAGCCGTAGTGGCACATCAACCACCTGATTCGGAGGCGGCAGCCTTGTTTATTCATCCTAAACTTAAGAGGTTCCTACGAGGCATCGCTAACCTAAGTCCACAACATAGAGCCCTGACACCACAATGGTCTCTCTTCCTGGTACTGAACTGTCTAACTACCTGAACCTATGGCGACCACGTCTCTGTACTTACTTACCTTAAAAACAGCTTTTCTAGTGGCAATCACATCAGCCAGATGAGCTTCAGAACTCGCTGCGCTCAGAGCGGACCCACAGTTCCTCAAATTCCATCATGACAGAGTGGAACTTCGGCCGGACATCTCTTTCTTACCGAAGATAGTGTCATCCTTCCACGTGTCTCAGCCACTTCTTCCCAAACCCAAGTACTCACCTCGAGAGAAAGCTTCACTCCCTCGACGTCAAAAGAGCTCTCCTCTTTTATACTTCCAGAACAGCTTCCGTTAGAAAGACACACAAGCTCTTTATCAGGACCTCGGCACCATCTCGAGGTCATCAGGTATCCCCTCAATCCATCTCCAGATGGATTGTTACAACTATCAAAATGGCTTACACCACTGCGCATGTCTCCCTACCTGTCATGCCTCAGGCACGCTCTACAAGAGTAGTAGCCTCCTCCACGGCTTTCCTAAAAGGGTCCACGAAGAAGAAATGCAGGTTACTTACCTGTAAGTTAAGTTCTTCGAGTGGACCTCTCTGAATACACACCACCTACCCGCTTCACTTCTCTCCGTCATGGCTCATTGTACTCTCAAAGGGTCAGCGGCGGACCAGAGGGGAACTGAGTCAGCAAGGCAGGAGATGGGTGAGCATGCGCACGGAGGGGAGGGGCTTGTAAGCCTTAAGCTTGGAACGAATGGGAACTCAAGCGCGCAGGCGCGAAGACCCATTGTGTGTATTCACAGAGGTCCACTCAAAGAACTTAACTTACAGGTACGTAACCTGCATTTCCGTGTGGTTCCGTGCCTTGGAACCATGTTTTTGCACCACTGCAGAGCCATGCGCTGACGGACGCCTGATTTCGGATGTGCAGTCTGTGTGTATGGATGGGGCCTAGGATGTGATAGTGTTTTGGAGTTGATCCTGTGTAAAAATCAGGTAGTTCCGTGTGGTTCCGTGCCTTGGAACCATATTTTTGCGCCACTGCAGAGTCAGCTGACGGACCATTTCGATGGGGGAACTGTGTATATGGATGGGGCCTAGGATGTCATAGTGTTTTGGAGTTGATCCTGGGTAAAACTCAGGGAGTTCCGTGTGGTTCCGTGACTTGGAACCATATTTTTGCGCCACTGCAGAGCCATGCGCTGACGGACGCCTGATTTCGGATGTGCAGTCTGTGTGTATGGATGGGGCCTAGGATGTGATAGTGTTTTGGAGTTGATCCTGAGTAAAAATCAGGGAGTTCCGTCAAGTTCCGCCTTTTACCCAGACCAGTTTTTGCGCCGCTGTGGAGCCATGCGCCGACGGACCCCTGATTTCGGGTGTGCAGTCTGTATGTATGGATGGGGCCTAGGATGTGATCGTGTTTTGGAGTTGATCCTGGGTAAAAATCAGGGAGTTCCGTGTGGTTCCGTGCCTTGGAACCATGTTTTTGCACCACTGCAGGGCCATGCGCTGACAGATCCCTGATTTCAGATGTGCAGTCTGTGTGTATGGATGGGGCCTAGGCTGTGATAGTGTTTTGGAGTTGATCCTGGGTAAAAATCAGGGAGTTCTGTGTGGTTCCGTGCCTTGGAACGATGTTTTTGCGCCACTGCAGGGCCATGCGCTGACGGACACTTGATTTTGGGTGTGCAGTCTGTGTGTATGGATGGGGCCTAGGATGTGATAGTGTTTTGGAGTTGATCCTGGGTAAAAATCAGGGAGTTCCATGTGGTTCCGTGCCTTGGAACCATGTTTTTGCGCCACTGCAGGGCCATGCGCTGACGGACGCCTGATTTTGGGTGTGCAGTCTGTGTGTATGGATGGGGCCTAGGATGTGATAGTGTTTTGGAGTTAATCCTGGGTAAAAATCAGGTAGTTCCGTGTGGTTCCGTGCCTTGAACCATATTTTTGTATGCGCCACTGCAGTGGCCATGCGCTGACGGACGCCTGATTTGCGGGCCATGCGCCTCTGTGTATGGATGGGGCCTAGGATGTGATAGTGGTTTGGAGTTCATCCTGGGTAAAAATCAGGAGTTCCGTGTGGTTCCGCCTTGGAACCATGTTTTGCACCACTGCAGGGCCATGCGCTGATGGATCCCTGATTTCGGGTGTGCAGTCTGTGTGTATGGATGGGGCCTCGGATGTGATAGTGATCCTGGGTAAAAATGATTCCTGGGTTCCGTGCCTTGAACCATATTTTTGCACTGGAGCCATGCGCTGACGGACGCCTGATTTCGTTCCGTGTGTATGGATGGGGCCTAGGATGTGATAGTGGTTTGGAGTTGATCCTGGGTAAAAATCAGGAGTTTTGCGCCACTGCAGCAGCCATGCGCTGACGGACGCCTGATTTCGGGTGTGCAGTCTGTGTGTATGGATGGGGCCTAGGATGTGATAGTGGTTTGGAGTTGATCCTGGGTAAAAATCAGGAGTTCCGTGTGGTTCCGTGCCTTGAACCATGTTTTGCGCCACTGCAGGGCCATGCGCTGACGGACCCTGATTTCGGGTGTGCAGTCTGTGTGTATGGATGGGGCCTAGGATGTGATAGTGGTTTGGAGTTGATCCTGGGTAAAAATCAGGGAGTTCCGTGTGGTTCCGTGCCTTGGAAGGGCCATGCGCTGACGGACGCCTGATTTTGCATGGGGCCACTGCAGGGCCATGCGCTGACGGATCCCTGATTTCGATTTCGGATGTGCAGTCTGTGTGTATGGATGGGGCCTAGGATGTGATAGTGTTTTGGAGTTGATCCTGGGTAAAAATCAGGTAGTTCCGTGTGGTTCCGTGCCTTGGAACCATGTTTTTGCGCCACTGCAGGGCCATGCGCTGACGGACATCTGATTTTGGGTGTGCAGTCTGTATGGATGGATGGGGCCTAGGATGTGATAGTGTTTTGGAGTTGATCCTGGGTAAAAATCAGGAGTTCCATGTGGTTCCGTGCCTTGGAACCATATTTTTTTTGCGCCACTGCAGGGCCATGCGCTGACGGATCCCTGATTTCGGTGTGCAGTCTTTGTGTGTGAATGGGGCCTAGGATGTGATAGTGGTTTGGAGTTGATCCTGGGTAAAAATCAGGGAGTTCCGTGTGGTTCCGTGCCTTGGAACCATATTTTTGCGCCACTGCAGAGCCATGCGCTGACGGACGCCTGATTTCGGATGTGCAGTCTGTGTGTATGGATGGGGCCTAGGATGTGATAGTGTTTTGGAGTTGATCCTGGGTAAAAATCAGGGAGTTCCGTCAAGTTCCGCCTTTTACCCAGACCCGTTTTTGCGCCGCTGTGGAGCCATGCGCCGACGGACTCCTGATTTCGGGTGTGCAGTCTGTATGTATGGATGGGGCCTCGGATGTGATCGTGTTTTGGAGTTGATCCTGGGTAAAAATCAGGTAGTTCCGTGTGGTTCCGTGCCTTGGAACCATATTTTTGCGCCACTGCAGAGCCATGTGCTGACGGACGCCTGATTTTGGGTGTGCAGTCTGTGTGTATGGATGGGGCCTAGGATGTGATAGTGGTTTGGAATTGATCCCGGGTAAAAATCTTGTAGTTCCGTGTGGTTCCGTGCCTTGAACCATATTTTTGCGCCACTGCAGAGCCATGCGGTGATGGACGCCTGATTTCGGGTGTGCAGTCTTTGTGTATGGATGGGGCCTAGAATGTGATAGTATTTTGGAGTTGATCCTGGGTAAAAATCAGGGAGTTCCGTGTGGTTCCGTGCCTTGGAACCATGTTTTTGCACCACTGCAGGGCCATGCGCTGAAGGATCCCTGATTTCGGGTGTGCAGTCTGTGTGTATGGATGGGGCCTAGGATGTGATAGTGTTTTGGAGTTGATCCTGGGTAAAAATCAGGGAGTTCCGTGTGGTTCCGTGCCTTGGAACCATGTTTTTGCGCCACTGCAGGGCCATGCGCTGACGGACGCCTGATTTCGGGTGTGCAGTCTGTGTGTATGGATGGGGCCTAGGATGTGTATGGATTTTGCACCACTGGGGCAGTCTTTGTGTATGGATGGGGCCTAGGATGTGATAGTGGTTTTGGAGTTGATCCTGGGTAAAAATCAGGTAGTTCCGTGTGGTTCTGTGCCTTGGAACCATATTTTTGCGCCACTGCAGAGCCATGCGCTAACGGACGCCTGATTTCTGGTGTGTAGTCTGTGTGTATGGATGGGGCCTAGGATGTGATAGTGTTTTGGAGTTGATCCTGGGTAAAAATCAGGTAGTTCCGTGTGGTTCCGTGCCTTGGAACCATGTTTTTGCACCACTGCAGGGCCATGCGCTGACGGATCCCTGATTTCGGGTGTGCAGTCTGTGTGTATGGATGGGGCCTAGGATGTGATAGTGGTTTGGAGTTGATCCTGGGTAAAAATCAGGGAGTTCCGTGTGGTTCCGTGCCTTGGAACCATGTTTTTGCACCACTGCAGAGCCATGCGCTGACGGACGCCTGATTTCGGGTGTGCAGTCTGTGTGTATGGATGGGGCCTAGGATGTGATAGTGTTTTGGGTAGTTGATCCTGGGTAAAAATCAGGAGTTCCGTGTGGTTCCGTGCCTTGGAACCATCCGTTTTTGCGCCACTGCAGGGCCATGCGCTGACGGACCCCTGATTTCGGGTGTGCAGTCTGTGTGTATGGATGGGGCCTCGGATGTGATAGTGTTTTGGAGTTGATCCTGGGTAAAAATCAGGTAGTTCCGTGTGGTTCCGTGCCTTGGAACCATGTTTTTGCGCCACTGCAGAGCCATGCGCTGACGGACGCCTGATTTTGGGTGTGCAGTCTGTGTGTATGGATGGGGCCTAGGATGTGATAGTGGTTTTGGAATTGATCCTGGGTAAAAATCAGGTAGTTCCGTGTGGTTCCGTGCCTTGAAACCATATTTTTGCGCCACTGCAGAGCCATGCGTCTGATGGACGCCTGATTTCGGTGTGCAGTCTTTGTGTATGGATGGGGCCTAGAATGTGATAGTGTTTTGGAGTTGATCCTGGGTAAAAATCAGGGAGTTCCGTGTGGTTCCGTGCCTTGGAACCATGTTTTTGCACCACTGCAGGGCCATGCGCTGAAGGATCCCTGATTTCGGGTGTGCAGTCTGTGTGTATGGATGGGGCCTAGGATGTGATAGTGTTTTGGAGTTGATCCTGGGTAAAAATCAGGGAGTTCCGTGTGGTTCCGTGCCTTGGAACCATGTTTTTGCGCCACTGCAGGGCCATGCGCTGACGGACACCTGATTTCGGGTGTGCAGTCTTTGTGTATGGATGGGGCCTAGGATGTGATAGTGGTTTGGAGTTGATCCTGGGTAAAAATCAGGTAGTTCCGTGTGGTTCTGTGCCTTGGAACCATATTTTTGCGCCACTGCAGAGCCATGCGCTAACGGACGCCTGATTTCTGGTGTGTAGTCTGTGTGTATGGATGGGGCCTAGGATGTGATAGTGTTTTGGAGTTGATCCTGGGTAAAAATCAGGTAGTTCCGTGTGGTTCCGTGCCTTGGAACCATGTTTTTGCACCACTGCAGGGCCATGTGCTGACGGATCCCTGATTTCGGGTGTGCAGTCTGTGTGTATGGATGGGGCCTCGGATGTGATAGTGGTTTGGAGTTGATCCTGGGTAAAAATCAGGGAGTTCCGTGTGGTTCCGTGCCTTGGAACCATGTTTTTGCACCACTGCAGAGCCATGCGCTGACGGACGGACTGATTTCGGGGTGTGTGGATGGGTCTGTGTGTATGGATGGGGCCTAGGATGTGATAGTGTTTTGGAGTTGATCCTGGGTAAAAATCAGGAGTTCCGTCAAGTTCCGCCTTTTACCCAGACCCGTTTTTGCGCCACTGTGGAGCCATGCGCCGAAAAATCAGACTCCTGATTTCGGTGTGCAGTCTGTGTGTCTGGATGGATGGGGCCTAGGATGTGATAGTGTTTTGGAGTTGATCCTGGGTAAAAATCAGGGAGTTCCGTGTGGTTCCGTGCCTTGGAACCATGTTTTTGCGCCACTGCAGGGCCATGTGCTGACGGATCCCTGATTTCAGGTGTGCAGTCTGTGTGTATGGATGGGGCCTAGGATGTGATAGTGGTTTGGAGTTGATCCTGGGTAAAAATCAGGGAGTTCCGTGTGGTTCCGTGCCTTGGAACCATGTTTTTGCGCCACTGCAGAGCCATGCGCTGACGGACGCCTGATTTCGGATGTGCAGTCTGTGTGTATGGATGGGGCCTAGGATGTGATAGTGTTTTGGAGTTGATCCTGGGTAAAAATCAGGTAGTTCCGTGTGTGCCTTGGAACCATATTTTGCCTTGGAACCATGTTTTTGCGCCTGACTGCAGTGCCATGCAGCTGACGGATGGGGCCTGATTTGGTTTGGAATTGATCCGGTGTGTTCAGTCTGTGTGTATGGATGGGGCCTAGGATGTGATAGTGTTTTGGAGTTGATCCTGGGTAAAAATCAGGGAGTTCCGTGTGGTTCCGTGCCTTGGAACCATGTTTTTGCGCCACTGCAGGGCCATGAGCTGACAGATGTGATAGTGTGATTTCCTGGGTAAAAATCAGGAGTTCCGTGTGCCTTGGAACCATGTTTTTGCAGTCTGTGTGTGATGGATGGGGCCTAGGATGTGATAGTGTTTTGGAGTTGATCCTGGGTAAAAATCAGGTAGTTCCGTGTGGTTCTGTGCCTTGGAACCATATTTTTGCGCCACTGCAGAGCCATGCGCTAACGGACGCCTGATTTCTGGTGTGTAGTCTGTGTGTATGGATGGGGCCTAGGATGCGATAGTGTTTTGGAGTTGATCCTGGGTAAAAATCAGGTAGTTCCGTGTGGTTCCGTGCCTTGGAACCATGTTTTTGCACCACTGCAGGGCCATGCGCTGACGGATCCCTGATTTCGGGTGTGCAGTCTGTGTGTATGGATGGGGCCTCGGATGTGATAGTGGTTTGGAGTTGATCCTGAGTAAAAATCAGGGAGTTCCGTGTGGTTCCGTGCCTTGGAACCATATTTTTGCACCACTGCAGAGCCATGCGCTGACGGACGCCTGATTTCTGGTGTGCAGTCTTTGTGTATGGATGGGGCTTAGGATGTGATAGTATTTTGGAGTTGATCCTGGGTAAAAATCAGGGAGTTCCGTGTGGTTCCGTGCCTTGGAACCATGTTTTTGCGCCACTGTGGAGCCATGCGCTGATGGACCCATGATTTTTGTTGTGCAATCTGTGGGCTGAAATGGGCTCTGTATATGATAGTGGATTCATCATGATCCCATGTAGAAATCATATGAAATCAGGGAGTTCCGTCAAGTTCCGCCTTTTACTTTCTTCCCTCTTTTCCTTTTGCCTTCGATCTTTCCCAACATCAGGGACTTTCCCAAGGAGTCCTCTCTTCTCAGCCTGCCTGACTGCTGGGCAATGCGTCATCAAATCTCTAAAATGATTATTATTTTAGAAACAGGGAGAAAGCAAATCTAGTTTTGAAATAAATAAATATGGGGGTTCCTGCATGGCAGTGGGGTTGGGCTGAATGGCCCTTGAGCTCTCTTCCAGCTCTATATAAATATATGAGGAAGAAAGTAAAAGGCGGAACTTCCGTCAAGTTCCGCCTTTTACCCAGACCCGGAAAAGAGGAGGACAGAGAATGAGATGGTTGGACGGTGTCATCGACGCAACCAAAATGAATTTGACAAAACTCCGGGAGGCAGTGGAGGATAGGAAGGCCTGGCGAGCTCTGGTCCATGATGGGGTCACGAAGAGTCGGACACGACTGAACGACAACATAAGCAGAACACATTTATTGTAACTTCCCTTGATCTATCTACACACGATGGTTTTGTGGATGCCAGCAAGGATCAGGTTGGATGCTTTGGCTTTAGCTCTCCCCCCCCCCCCAAAAAAAAAAATCCACCCCCCAACCCTTGAGTTTCCAACTCAGCAGGAAGGGGCTTCTGTGGCTCTGATTCCTGGCCTGACCCTGCCTGGTCCAAGAGGAGGAGGAGGAGGAGGAGGAGGAGGAAGGCCGACGTCCCCCCCTGCCCTTCCCTTCCCTTCCCCTCCCCCTCCCTCCCCCCCCCGCCTGTCTTTTGGGCCCGGGCTCCCCTCCCCTTCCCTTGGCAGGGCCAGAAGGAGGAGGATGGGGAGGGTTCGGTCCTCCAAGGGCAAAAGGGCAGCGAGTCCCGCTTCCTAGAGGGGCAGGAACCCGAAGGCTCCCATTGGAGGGGGAGAGATCGGCTTCCCACGTGGCTTTATTTAACCCCCCCCTCCCCAAAAGGTTCTTTCATTGCAGGAAGGAGAGGAAAGGTCTGCCCCCCTCCCCCAATGAGGAGGTTCGTGCAAGAGGACGGGATGGCGGTGGGGAAGGCAGATGGGGGGGGGGCTTGGAGGGGGGGAGGCATTGGAGATGGGGGGGAAGGGAGGATGGTGGGGGGGAGAAAGGGGGGAGGACCCTCCTGGGCGTCCCTTTGGGGGGGGTAGGAGGAGGAGAAAGAGGGGGCTTTGCAGATGATATCCGTGGGAGGCGGATAATGGGGGGTCCCAGGAGGGAAGGGCCCCCCCCCGCACACTCCTTTGGGTCCGGAGGGAAGAGGAGGAGGGGTAAATTTGTCTCACCTTCTAAGGACCCCCCCCCGGCAACCTCCCCGCTCCTTTCCTTTCTCTCGCCCCCCCCTTTTAATTTGGAGGGAGGAGGAGGAGGAGATTGGGGGAAAACTGATGCCCCCCTTTTTGGAGGGAATTGGGGGTCCGATCCAGGTAACCCCCTCCTCTTCCTCCTCCTTCCCTTTCTCATTCCCCCCGCAAGTTAAAAGGAGGGAGGAAGAAGCTTTTTAAGGCCGAACCAGGACAGGGAACGGTGGGGGAGGAAGAAGGCAAATCCCCCCTTTTCCTTTTTATTCTCCCCCGGAAGTGTAGGGGGAGATGGCGAAGAAGGAAAAGGATTAAAATTCCTCTACTTTCAGGTTTCCTTCTCCTGAGCACAAATCTGAGCCCAGGTCTCCCGGGTCCCACTGGGGCTCTCTGGGTCTCCCCCCCTGCTTCTCTGCCCATGTGCAGAGGGCCTTCCCCCAAAGGGCCCTTGTCTCTCTCCAGCCCTTCTCTCATATGCACCTGACCGCTCCCCCCCCCCATAAAGGCTTCTCCTGCCCCATCCGAGAACTAAGGGGGTAAAGATGCCACAAAGGGGGAGGCTGGAGAGTTCTATACTATTTTTATTCTTCCTGGAGAGGCGAGGCCCAAAACACGAAGCAGACTTGAGCCACCCTGGGTCTCTTTTAAGGAAAAAAAGCAGAGGTAGCAATACTTGAAACAAACAAATAGTTTTGGGGGGAATAAAGTGCAGGAGGGTTGGGGTAGTTTTCCTCCTGCCTCTCTCTCGGGAAGAATCTCTGTTGTGTTCCTTCCCAACATGGCCTTTTCCCAAAAGGAAGGAAGGAAGGAAGGAAGGCTGATGAAGCTGATGTTTTTCATCAGAGGTGGAAACAGATCCCGAAAGAGACAGGATCTCCCCTGCATGTTCCCTCTGCTGGTGGAAGATCGGTGCCAGGGTGAAGAAGCAAAGGGGCCAGGATGCGACCACTGGGGGAGACTAGTTCTTTGATTGCTCCCCAAACTCACTCACTCTCTCTCTCTCTCTCTCACACACACACACACACATACACACACACACACAAACACACACACACACACACACCCCAAGTAGCCTTTGGTTTTGAAGTACGACAGTGACCAGTGTGCTGTGATTTGCCAGGTGACTCCTGTATTTACCCTGTGGAGAGTGGGATCTACTGGATCCAGGCTGGAGAGATCTCTGCGTGAGGACATCCAGCAGGGAATTTCTAGGGAGAAGGTCTTTCCAGGTAAGGATTCTTTTGTCTCCTGGACATAAAATTGTGAAATATGTTTCTGATTCGCAGGCTGGAAGGCCCCAGTTCCCAGGAGGGGACCGAGGGTCTCACTGAACGCTCAAAACAAAAGAGTTCATAAACAGCGTTGTTCTGCTGCTCACGACTTAGACTGCAGGCTTTTATTTTATATTTAGTTTTGTAATGAGTACAGCCAACCCTTGTATAACAAACAGTTTACATAACATAAAATTTGTACAACATAAAATATTCTGGAGATAGGGGAAATTTGCTGAACAGAATTGCCTATGGGCCAAATCCGTACAACATAAAAATGGGATTACTCCATTTTCAATGCATTCCAATGGGAAACGTATAAAGGAAAATTTGCTTAACATAATTTCATTTGGAATGAATTAATTCTTTTATACAAGGAACCAATGTAATACACAAAATGTAAACATAATTATTTTATTTTAATATTGTTACCCCTCCTTTCTCCTTGGAAAAGGACCCAAGGCAGCTTACAGTAACGAGGAACAATATAGGAACACGAGGAACAACGGCTTGGGACCTAGATACCTGAAGGACCGCCTCCTTCCATATGAACCTACCCGGCAATTAAGATCTAGCCAGGGGGCCCTCTTGAAAGAGCCATCCCTCAAGGAGGTGAGAGGGATGGCTTGTAGACATAGGGCCTTCTCGGCAGCTGCCCCCAAGTTGTGGAATGCCCTCCCAAGTGAGATCCGCCTGGCGCCAACATTGATGACATTTCGGCGCCAGGTAAAAACCTTCCTGTTCCAGAAGTTTTTTAATTGATACAACATAGACTGGGGTCCTTTGATGGCAATTTTAGTGATGATTTTAGTATAAGGTTTTGCTGATGTTTTAATTATTTATTGATATTTTATGTCTTAACTGTTTTAATTCCTTGTTGTAAGCCGCCCAGAGACCTTTGGGTAGTGGGCGGCATATAAGCTGTAAAAATAAATAAATAAATAAATAAATAAAATATACAGTCCAGTAGAGTTAAGATATATTCAGGTTTGAGGGAGTTGAGGGGCATCTTACAGCATAGAGTGGCAACATTAAAGCTAAACTACAATGCAAGTAATTAAATAGAGAGAGAGAGAGAGAGAGAGTAAAACTTCCATGTAATCATGCACGATAGACCATCTAAAACAGGCTCAGCAACTAGATTTGCTTTCTCCCTGTTTCTAAAGTAATGATGATTTTAGAGATTTGATGACGTATTGCCCGGCAGTCCTTCTGGTTTCATTAAATGCCACCATGAATGCTGAAATATATATCTCTCTCTCTGTCTTGCATCTATTTATCGTTTTCAAACAAAAAACAATTATAGTGTGGAAAGGAAAAACATGCAGTGATTCTAGTCTTCTAAAACAATATTTGCATCCCATTATAACAATATATATATCTATGATCATTAAGTATTTCAATTACACCTAAATTAAAGAGGGAACTTAGTTGGACTTGTAATATTGATCTAGAAATTGATAGAAATCATTCCATCTTTCATTGAAATATTCAAAATGTCCATTTGTTTTCAGTAATGCTGAGATCTTGTCCATTTCTGCCCAGTTGAGCACCTTCATAATTAATTGGTCTTTGTCAGGAATCTTGATTGTGTTCCATAGTTGTGCATACAACCTTGTATCTGCTGTGATAACATGGATTATTACAATTCCCCCACACACCAATATTTTGTTATATCATAACATCATAGACAGTTAAAAATCTCTGGTTTTCATTCAAGATTGATTGAGAGTTTGTGAGATGAAGCCTGATTATAATGGGGGACTTCAATTACCCTCGCATAGACTGGGTGAACTGTTCACCACATGATAAAGAGATCAAGTTCCTAGATATGCTAAATGATTGTTCCCTGGAACAGATGGTTGAAGAACCAAGTAGAAGTACAAGAATCCTTGACATGAACCTGAGTAATATACAGGACCTGGTGCAAAATTTTAATGTGACTGATCCAATAGGGAACAGTGAACACAACACAATTACTTTTAACTTAATCTTAAGACTGCAACTCACTGATAAAATCTAACACAGAGTCCTTAAATTTTCGAAAAGGAAATTTCACAAAGATGAGGAAACTAGTTTTTAAAAGCTGAAAGGGAAAACTGAGAGAGTCCAAACACTCCAATAGGCATCGAGGCTGTTCACAGAAGCAATTTAAAAAGGCCCAATTGGAATACAGTGGTACCTCATATAAAGTAATTAATTCGTCCCAAATTAAATTATGTTAAGCAAATTTTCCTTTATACAAATTCCCATAGGAATGCATTGAGATGGAGTAATCCCATTTTTATGTTGTACAGATTTTCCCCATAGGCGATTATGTTAAGCAAATTTCCCCTATCTCCGGAATTTTTTTATGTTGTACAGATTTTATGCTATACAAGCTGTTTGTTATACAAGGGTCCACTGTACACACCCAAAAGGAAAAAGGGCACTGCCAGGTCCAAGAGGACTCTGATGTGGCTTACAGGAGCTGTTTGTGAAGTAATCAAAGGTAAGAAAAGCTCATTTAGAAGATGGAAGGCTTGTCCAAATGAAGACAACAGGTAGAAACAGAAAGTCTGGCAGAACAAATGCAAGGCAAATATCAGGAAAGTAAAGCAAGACTTGGAGGATCCAGAAGTGATCCAGGAAATTACCAGCCGGTCAGTTTCCCGTGTGTCCGAGGTAAAGTGATCGAAAACATCCTAAAAGATAAAATGTATAGGCACATAAAAGAGAAGGTGCTGCTGAAGGGCAAATCATGCCTTACTAATCTGTTAGAATTTTTTGAGACTGTCAACAAACATGCGGATAAGGGAGATCCAGTTGACATTATTTATCTGGACTTTCAGAAGGCTTTTGGCAAGGTCCTGCACCAAAGGCTGTTGAATAAACTTGACAGTCATGGAATCAAGGGACAGGTCTTGTCCTGGATCAGCAACTGCCTAAGGGACAGGAAACAGGGTAGCACTAAATGGATACTTATTTATTTATTTATTTATTATTGAATTTGTACCCTACCCATCTTCCGGAGGGAACTCTGGGCGGCTTACAGCAAGCTGAGCAATACAGCAATATACAATATAATAGACAAATACAGTAGCAGAATAGATTTAAGTAAAATAAAATAAGACAAGACAAGCTGCACCCTTGTCCTAAGACTAGTGTGGCTCAGCAACCAAGCATCTCAATAATAAGAAATTAACAGATGGCGGTGGGGGGGACTTTAAATTAGGCTTGGTCACCAAACCTCAGCGGAAGGCCAGCAGGGACTTTGCAGACGCACTTCGCTAGGGAGGCTGTTCCACAACGAAGGGGCAGCCACCGAGAAGGCCTGGTTATGGGTGGTATTTTTTTGGGCCTCTCTAGGGGTGGCAACCCGAAGCGAGTGGACTCGTGACTGCCGGACTGGTCGGGCTGAAGTTGACCGCTGGGCGATCCGCTCTGCCAGGTAGTCCGGGCCCAAGCCATGGAGGGTTTTATAAACTAAAACCAGGACCTTGAGTCTGATCCGGGATGCAACGGGCAACCAGTGCAGGTGAGCCAGGACTGGGGTGATGTGGTCATGATGACGCACACCAGCCAACAGCATGGCTGCCGCATTCTGTACCCCCTGCAGACGCCGGAGGAGAGTCAAGGGCAACCCCATGTAGAGAGTGTTGCAGTAGTCCAGCCTCAAGATCACCAGCGCTTGCACTACTGTTCTCAAGGAGTCGCCGTCTAGGTTTGGTTGGAACTGGGCAATTTGGTGAAGGTGGTAAAAGGCAGTTCTGGTCACAGCAGCCACCTGGGCATCCAGGGATAGCGCCAGATCCAGAACTACGCCCAGATTCCGAACCCTATCCTCCAGTTGGAGTGAGGTAAAGAGTGGGGTCCCCCAAAATTCAGTACTGGGATCCCTGCTTTTCGACCTCTTCATAAATAATCTAAAAGTAGAAGTAAATAGCAAGGTAGCCACATTTGCCGATGACACTAAATTATACAGGGCAGTAAAAACTGAGAGAGATTGTGAGGAGCTCCAGAGGGATCTCTTGACACTGGAGAAGTGGGCAAACCAGTGGCAAATGAGCTTCAACATTAGCAAGGGTAGAGTGATGCACTTTTGGTGCAACACCCCGCCCCCGATTACATTTATAAACTGATGGAGTCTGAACTCTGCAAAAAAAAAAAAACCCAAAAAACAGGAAAGGGACCTTGGTGTACTGATGGACAACTCAAGGAAGGTGTCAACCCAGTGTGCCACAGCAGTGAAAAAAGCAAACTCAAGGCTAGGGATCATAAGGAAGGGTACAGAAAGTAAGTTAGCAAGTGTCATATTGCCTCTTTATAAATCTATGGTCACCATCCCTCCAAAAGAATATTATAGAAATGGAAAAAGTGCAGAGGAGGGCAACCAGAATGATTGGGGGACTGGAACACCTTCCTTACCATCTGAGGCTGCAATGGCTGGGCCTCTTCACTCTCGAATGAAGGCGTCTAAGAGGTGACCTGCTTGAAGTTTATAAAATCATACACGGTGTGCACAAAGGAGATCCCTATCGCAGAACACTAGAACGGGGGGGGGCACTCCATGAAACTTTTGGGTGCTAGATCTCAAACAAATAAGAGAAAGTACTTTTTTACCCCGAGGATAACTGGTCTATGGAATTTCCTGCCAGAAGAGGTGGTGACAGCTGTCAGGCTTGACAGCTTTAAGAAAGGATTGGACAAGTTCATGGAGAAAAAGGGTATCAATGGCTATCATGATGGATGCCTAAGGACAACCTCCAGGTTGGAGAGATAGGCAGGATATCTCTCAATGCCATTTGCAGGGAATCGTAAGCAGGCGAAGACATCTGCTTGGGAATACCCTGAAGCAAATTGTGGGCTACTTTGTGAGACAGAATGCTGGACTGGATGGGCTGTGGCCTCTTCCAGCAAGGCTCTTCTTATCTTCTTGAGTTCTTTGTAACTCAGGGTACTGCTGTATTCAGGTCAAATGTCTGTATTAGCACTCTGTGAAAAATAGATGGGTTTTGAATTGCAGTTAGGCCACTCAGTCTCTAAAAGGTTCACCATCATTTATGCAACAGCCTGCCCTGAACCTTCTACTGGTTGGTATGGAAGGATAAGTGCCATACTGGCTCCCCTCATGCCTTCTAAAATGGCCACATGGGTTTTGCACTGGCCCTGAATGAGTGAGCCTCTACGGACATTACCGGATTCCTATTTCAATCGGCACTAGCTGGACTTGGTTTTCCCCCTCCACAACTGTGGATTATAATCTGAGGTTTGGGAATATTGTTGTCTAGTTCCTGCCCTGGTCAGACCATTACCTGCCGACTTTCTCCCTGTTGGTTGCTCCCCCCTCATGGAGAACTTGGACCTGGACCTTCTATCAGGTCCTCTGTCCCAGGAGGCTCCTTGACCCTATCAGGTGTTGAAGCCAAAACCCATGCAGTTGATCATTGCCAGGTGATGTCCAGTTTTTGACTCTTTGCACTCTCTTGGTGATCATGGCAGGAGTTATGTAAGAGCTATTAAGAGTGGCTAAGAAAGGCTATTTCTCTCAGAAAATAGGTTCAGCCATGGACCAATAGGCAGAATTGTTCCAAGTGATTTGTCACCTCACCAGTCCTGGTCAGCCAGGGTCTCCTCCCAGTGGTTTCACTAATTAATCCTTTGCAGGCCATTTTAGATCAAATATTGAGGCCTTCCAATCGGATATGGACTCCGGGTGTGGTGGTTCATTTCTGGACAGCTAGTGCAGCACCCTCCTCGGTCTCATGGATTTCTTCAAGTTGGACCTGTACCATCGAAGTGGGTGGATGCCATCTGGTCCTCATCATTTGCTACCTTTTCGGTACTGTTGATTTGTTAGCCCTTTAAGACAAAAAACTCGTCAGATGATTGAAATTTCATAAGCCAAATTTTGCCTATGGGATACAATGCATTCGTATGGGAAAGCAGGTTACACCACATTATGTAGGACGAATTTTTTGTAAAACACATTGTCATATACAACGAATTAAATTGGTTTTAAGAGGTCCCGCTGTAGTAGGTGAAAATGTTCCTACTGTCAGAAAAGTCCTGAGACATGAACAGTGCCTTTCATTTTGAATTCTATTTCCATTTTCAGCTGTCGGTGTCCTCTGAAGAGGTGAGCCCCAGAGTGAGATCTTCCGGGTCCAGTCTGGATATTTGTGCATGAGGAGACCCCTTTGGGACTCTGGGAAAGAGGTCTGTCCAGGTAAGGAGCACTTTCCCCCCTGGGCATAGAGTATTTTTGATTGCCCTGCTGGGATGCCCCTGTTGAAAGAAAGCCCCTCCCCTCCCCCAGCCTGTGTCATGAACAGGGCTGTGGAGTCAGTATATAAATGTTCTGACTCCGACTCCTAAGTTTTTTGTACTTCCGACTCTGACTCCAGGTACCCAAAATTTCCTCCGACTCCTCAACTCCGACTCCACAGGCCTGGTCATGAAGAAGGCTTTTTAAAAACTTGCTTGACTTATTTTATGCATTCATATACTGTGACTGCTCTGGGTCACTTAAAGAAGTTAAAGCACCTCCCCCCTGCCAAGGCATAAACTTCCATGAAAATAAAATGATAATCAATTGGACAGATCAGTTATCAAATGGAGGATGTTGTTCGGTGGTACTCTCCTGGATCCCAGTACAAATTTTAGAAAATATTTTCTTCTGCTATGGAGCGACTGCACAGGGAGAGCCTCTTTTGAGTGATTGGAGAAAATAAGACTTTTTGCTATTCTGGTTCTCCATCGTGGCCTTCGTGAAGCCACACAGATGGGTTTCCCAGGCGCCCCTGCGCCAGAGGTCGGAACTTCCCTAGCAATAGGAAAGTTCGTTAGTCTCCGCCCCCACACCCTGCACATGTGCACGGGTGTTCCCGCCTAAACGCCTCAGTTCCTCTTAACCGCCAACAGCTAGAGGTGCTGCTTGGTTAGTCTCCGCGTTTTCGCTAGTTCTTTAGAAGTTTTTCCTTCCATTCGGCTTTTGACTTGGACTGATCTACGGCAAATGTCTTTCGCGCCTCCCTTTAAACGTTGTTCGAATTGCCAGGCGAAGATCCCGCTCACGGACGGACACAAGCTCTGCTTAATCTGCCTCGGTGAGGACCACCGCACCGACTCGTGTACGATCTGTAAGGGATTTAGCTCTCAGGCCCTTAAAAATTGCTGGAACCGCCTGGCCAGCTATCTCTTAGAACGCTCCCTTCGGCCCCAACTGATGGAGCAAAAATCTTCAGACCCATCTCGCAAGTCGGAAGCTCCGGTTCGAGCTGATAAATCGAGGGAGAAGCCGAAGAAAATTCCAGTTCTACAGGGACTTGTTTCTTTGAAGTCGAAACCGGCCTCGCGCCCTTCTCGACCGGTTCCGACGAAGTCTTCATCCTCACGTTCGAAACCGTCGAAACCGACCAAGACATCTGTTTCCTCCACTCTGACTGCACCATCTTCGACTCTGGCTTCTCCATCCCTTACCATCGAGACGAAGTTCTCCGGTTCGGCAGCAACATTGGTTTCGAGGGTGCCTACTTCGAGGTACCAACAGCTCCTTCCCTCTGAACCTTCGGAGTTGTCATCCGACGATGACGGAGACACACCTCCAAATATTACACTCGTGGGCTCCACTCCATTGAGGGAAGAAGGGACCCGTCGGTCCGAACCCGAGCGGACCTCTTGCTCCAAGGGGCCGGCTATACGCTCCCCTTCAATGGCTTCGAAGGCTGCCTCGTCCCCTATTCCAATCCGGGAGACCGAGGTGGAAGAGCGTGCCTCTTCCTTGCCTCCGACGTTCCTGTCGGGTTCGTCGTCGTCAAAGCCGGAGCACCGCTGAAAGGACAAACATGTCCAATTACAGCCTTCCATCCCAATGGCTTCTGGCGGTTCCGAGGCTTCCGTTCTTAAGCCTCCTACGGATTCGATGGCGGAGTCTCTACCAGTAGCAGTTACCCTGGCTTTAACCCCGCTGAAACCGTCCGCCGCCGTCTCGGATTCGACGGAGCCACCAAAGAAGAAGATCCGTAAGGAGTGTCACATCCAGGCTCCTGTATCGGTTCCTCCGATCCCGGCCTTCTCCCTCCGTTTCGACGGGCGGCAATGGTCGATTCACTCTGCTGAACCCGTCGAATCCGACCAAACGGCTGTAGTCCTTTCCTCTTCGGGTTCAAACAAGGAAGATGAAATGGAATCTGAGGTTGAATCCATCAACTCAGAAGTCTCGGATTCGACATCTCTTCAACTCGTCACTTCACTGGATTCAGAAGTTGATGAGAAATCTCCTCCTTCCTCTTCAAACAACATGAGGAATTATACCAATTTCCTTATTAGGATGTCTAAGACTATTGAGCTGCCCATCCATCAGCCTCAACCCAAGAGGGTGTGCCATATCTTCGGAAGAATTGCAAACGATGAGACGTCCCCGGTTCATCTCACTCTGATCCCTTCCTTCTTAACTATGAGCGAGGACTCTTTCCAGGCGCTTTCATCAACGGCCATTCCTAGGAAGCTGGAAGCTCTTTATAGAGTCCATGATGACAAGGCCATATCTTAATAAACATCCCACACCGAATTCTGTGGTGGTCACCTCCTCTCAAGTACAATCCCGTACTAAACAGACTCCGATTCCCCCTTCGAAAGAAGGACGGAAGTTGGATACTGCAGGAAGGCACTTGTATTCCTATGCTGTACTCCAGCACAAAATAGCGAACTACCAGGGTGCTATGGGCGCTTACCAACAGGGTCTTCTTACCCACCTGCATCCGTTCCTGGAACTGATTCCTGAAGAAAAATATGCTGAAGCTTCTGCCCTCTATGAAGAATCCATGTGCGTCGCCGCTCAACAGATGAGGGCTTCTAAACATTCCTTCGATGCAGCTTCCAGAGTTCTCAACGCGTCTATCTCCCTTCGTAGACATGCTTGGCTGGGGACTACAGGCCTCTCTGATGATCACAAAGCACAGATAGAGTCTTTACCCTTTGATGGCTCCAGCCTCTTCAACACGGCCACAGACGACCTCATGGAAGACAGGCATAAGAAGCAAGACACCGCTAAAAAGCTCAGTGTTATACCATCTCGCCAAAAGCCTTCCTTTCGCTAAGAAGCAAGAAGATGTTTCTGGCCTCCCACAGCCCAATCCTCTTCTAAACAACAACAGAGAGACCACCCGACAAGATCCTCTGCTCTCTCCACCTTCTCCAAGTCTAAGAAGTCCAAGCCCTCCACCATTACATCTAAGTCCAGGGATAGAAGACCCCGAGATGAGTATTGACAATCACCCCATCCGTCTCAGGCCATTCCTGGCAGCATGGCAGCGCATCACCTCAGACCAGGGGTCCTCAACCTTTTTAAGCAGGGGGCCGGATCACTGTCCCTCAGACACTGTCGGGGGCCGGACTAGATTTTGAAAAAAATATTAAGAAATACCTATGCACACTGTACATATTTGTTTTGTATTGAAAAAAACAGGAAAAAGAATGCAATATTAATATAATAATAACAATAAATTACAATTAATAATAATAATAATAATAATAATAATAATAATAATAATAATAATAATAATAATAATAATAATAAAGACCTTTGGGTAGTGGGCAGCATACAAAATAAATAAATACAAATAAATAAATAAAAAAACAGAATGCCATTAGGGGGGAATTAGATGCTTCCTTGCAGACCTAATGAAGAATGGAGAAGCCGCTGTCCCACTCCTATCTTCAGCTTCAAACAAGGTTTGGGGAGACATCTATAAACAAAATTCACCAGCCCAAACCAGGGTCAGGGATTGAAACTGACGTGGCTTGTGATGAGAGACACACACACCTGGGGGAGGGGGCATGACGGGGGATTGTCGGTGTTGTAGTCCCAAAATTTCGGGGGGGGGGCAGCAACACGTCCCCGCCCCAGTTCTCAGTAAACAACCCTTCCTCGTCTACTGGAAGGAGGTGACCGTGTCTTTCCTTCCCCAGCACCCAATGCCCACCCACGGGCCCCACACGGAGAAGGGTCTGGAGTCCGGATCGAGGGGGGGAAACGCCGTCCGTCCTTCCTTCCTTCCTTCCTTTTCCCGCCACCCCTGCTCTGCCCGCTTGATCGAAGCCTGGACCGGGACCGGGGGGGGTTCACCTGCGGAAGGCGTCTTACCTGAAAGAGCAGGCAACCTTAAAATGCAGCTGGCCTTTTCCCCTCGACTCGCCCCCCTCCTCAACCCCGCAAAGGCTTCCCAGCACTACCGCTGCCCCTTGATGCGCTCCAGGCGCCTGGTTCGTGACCTCCCGTGCCTCAGGCACGCCGCCTGGCCACGGGGCTCCCCGGGAGGAGGAAGAGGAGGATGAGGGCGCCCCCCCTCCTGGCCAGGCCCAGAGGCTGGGGATTGGGGGGACGCGTCCCTGTCACCGCCGTCGTCCTCCCCACCCCCCGACCCCCCCAAGGAGCCTCTCTCGCCTCCGCCTCGCACCCGCGGAGAGGACAGCGGAGCCTCTCTCTCTCGCACACACGCACGCATGCACACACACGCACGTGCACCTGAGGGAGGCGAAGGCGCCCCAAACACGCCTGGCCAGGCAAGGGCCGTCCGGAGGGAGAGAAGGCCTCGCCTCAATCCCCGGGTTTTCCTGGCGGAGCCCCCCCGGCGACGGCGGGCGGGAAGAGGGACCCCCCTCCCTCCTTATCTGGGCTTGAGGCTGCTGGCGCCCTGCTCATAGGCCCAGGCGGTGGCGGGGGGGAGGAGGAGGAGGAGGAGGAGGAGGAGGAGAAGGAGGGGAAAGGGGGTGGGGGTGGGAGAGATTGGGATGGCGGCTGCAGGGGCTGAGCCGGGCGTGGGTGCGAGACTCCCCCCTTCCTGCTCACAGGAGGAGGAGGAGGAGGGCGGCGGCGGCGTGAGTGTTAGTGGGGGCCACCCCCCCGCCCGGCCTCCCTTCAATTTCCGCTGCAAGGGGCGGGCGGGAAGCTGGGACGCAGCAGGGGCGCTCCGGCGCACAGCCGCTGAGTTGGCAGCAGCAGCAGCAGCTCGGCCCCGCCGAAGACCCCGCGCCGTGGATGATCTCGAACCGCTTGGGCGCCAACGGCAGCCGGGCCAGCGAGATGCGGAGCGAGCGGGGCAGTGGCCAGAGAGAGCTGTAAGCGGTGTAAGGGGACGACGACGATGAGGAGGGGGAGTCCTGGGCCGCCGTGGAGGCAGCGAGCACCGCCATCGAGAGGCGCCACCGCCACCGCAACAGACCCCTCAGTGTTTGCCCGCCTCTGCCTTTGCCTCTGCCGCCCGCAGACCGACCGGGCTGTGCTCAGCAGCGCCGCGCCCACGACATGTCGGCCGCCGCCGGGAGGCGGGAAAGACACCTCCCTCCCTCCTAATAGGCGCTTCCTTCACGAAGGGAGGGAGCTGCCTGCTGAGTCGCTCTCGAGTCTCCTCCTCTCCCCGCCCCTCCCCTCCCCGGGGGTTGGGGAACACTCAAGATGGTTGCCCCCAGGAGGCTGCGAATACTCCCAAAAGAAACTTTACCAGTAGAAGGGCTTGAGCGGCCCCCACGGGCGGGGGGCGCGGGGTGTGTGCTGAGGCTCCCAGGGGCCGGATTGAGGGTCCCCGGGGGCCGTATATGGCCCACGGGCCGTAGGTTGAGGACCCCTGCCTCAGACCAATGGGTCCTGTCAATAGTTCAAAACGGTTACCTGTTGGAGTTAAGTTCTCTTCCCCCGTTGGGGAATTTGGTTCACACGTCTCCATCTCTTTGCCTTCTCCAAGAGATCTCTTCGTTACTGCTGAAGAATGCTATAGAAGTCGTGCCAAGACACTCCGCTTGCCTCGGCTTATTTTCTCGTTACTTCACAGTGCCGAAGAAGGACGGAGGTCTTCGACCAATTCTCGATCTGCGATTCTTGAACAAGTTCTTGGTATACAAGAAATTCCGGATGGTTACCTTGGAGAAGGTCATCCCTCTTCTGCGCAG
Organism: Phrynocephalus forsythii; assembly: GCA_029282475.1. Classification (NCBI taxonomy): domain Eukaryota; kingdom Metazoa; phylum Chordata; class Lepidosauria; order Squamata; family Agamidae; genus Phrynocephalus; species Phrynocephalus forsythii. Next base: position 34,974 of record JAPFRF010000479.1, on the reverse strand, counting down.
GGGCAATTGGTTTGGAGTTGTGGATCTCAAAGATGCTTACTTCCACATCTCAATCCACCCGTCTCATCGTCATCTACTGCGCTTCACTGTGAGGGAAGACATCTATCAATACGCCGCCTTACCTTTCGGTCTGGCCACAGCTCCAAAAGTCTTCACCAAATGTATGGCACCAGTAGCGGCCTACCTACGCACTCTTGGAATAGTTGTCTTCCCGTACTTAGACAACTGTAGTGCTGGCGGTCACCGACAACACGACCTCCATGTACTACATCAACAAACAGGGCGGAACACACTCGCAGCATCTCCTGGAGCTCATGATCCACTTCTGGGACTGGTGCATCGCCAACAAAATCCATCCAATTGCAAAGCACTTACCTGGAGAAGAAAATGTGGACGCAGACGACCTCAGTCGGCGACTTCAAGTGAACCACGAATGGGAATTACATCCTGGGACATTCACTCACCTCTGCAACAGGTGGGGCTCCCCTCAAGTGGACTTGTTCGCCTCCCAGACCAACGCCAAATGTCATCCGTATCGTTCCAGAGCGGGGAAGGGACTTCGTTCCTTAGGGGACGCTCTTCTCCTTCCCTGGTCGGGAGACCTTCTTTATACTTTCCCTCCCATTTCTCTGATTCACAAGGTTGTCATAAAGACTCTTCAGGAGAGGGCCAACCTCTTCCTGATCACGCCTTGGTGGCCTCGTCAACCTTGGTTTGCCTCCCTTCTGCGGATGTCCACACACCATCTACACCTGGCTCAGTTTCCGGAGCTTCTCTCCCTGGATAATGGCCAGGTCCTCCATCCGGATCTGGGCCGCCTTCATTTAACAGCCTGGAGGATTCTGCATTGATTGAAGTCATCCTTGATTCCTGCTGCAAGCCTTCCACTGAAAAACAATATTTTTATAAGTGGAAAAGATTCTCCAGTTTTGCGGCTGACAACGGGTTTGATCCTCTCAACCCCTCACTCACCTGGGTCTTGCAATACCTTTTGCACTTGAAGCACTCAAGTCTGACTTCTGCGTCCCTCCGGGTGCATTTGTCGGCCATTGTGGCCTACCAGCCACAATTTTCAGAGGCGGCCGCTTTCTTCAGACATCCTAGACTGAAGCGCTTTCTCAGGGGCATCAAGAACATTTTCCCTGATTGGAAGCCAATTCCGCCACAGTGGTCCCTATCCTTGGTCCTGCGAGCCCTGCAGCGCTCACCTTTTGAGCCTATGGCTACAGCTGACTTTAGACTGCTCACCTTAAAGACTGCCTTTTTGGTGGCAATCACTTCGGCTAGAAGGGCCAGTGAACTTTGTGCCCTTAGGTGTGACCCCCTTATTTACGCTTCCACCCTGACAGGGTGGTAGCTTATCCTGACGTTACCTTCCTTCCCAAGATTGTCTCATCTTTCCATGTCTCACAACCTGTTGTGTTGCCGAGCTTCTTCCCTAATCCTACTACCAGGATTGAGAGGGACATGCATACGCTCGACGTCAGGAGGGCATTATCCTTTTACGTCTCAAGGACCAAGAGTATTAGAAAGACTAATAAACTGTTTGTCTGCCATGACACTGCGGTGCAGGGTAATCCTGTCTCTCCCCAATGGTTTGCCCGTTGGATAGTGCAGGCTATAAGACTCTCTTATGAGCTGTCTTAAGGTGCCCTTACCAGTGGGTATCCGAGCTCATTCTACTAGAGCTATGGCCTCCTCCACGGCATTCCTGAAAGCTGTACCCCTTGATGATATCTGCCAGGCAGCCACCTGGTCTACACCTGACACCTTCGTGACCCACTACAGAGTGGATGGCCGCGTGAGGTCGGCTACTTCCTTCGGGAGGGCAGTGCTTTCCTTTGTGACGGCGTGACTACCCTCCTGCCAGTGAGTACTGCTTTCAATCACCCATCTGTGTGGCTTCACGAAGGCCACGATGGAGAAGAACCAGTTACTTACATGTAAAGTTGGTTCTTCGAGTGGACCTTCGTGAAGCCACACAGCACCCGCCCGCCTACCCTTGGACCGTCACGCCCTGACTGGTACATCCATTACCTGTCATCCTGGCGGTCAAGAGGAACTGAGGCGTTTAGGCGGGAACACCCGCGCACATGCGCAGGGTGCGGGGGGCGGAGACGAACGAACTTTCCTATTGCTAGGGAAGTTCCGACCTCTGGCACAGGGGCGCCTAGGAAACCCATCTGTGTGGCTTCACGAAGGTCCACTCGAAGAACCACTTTTACAGGTAAGTAACTGGTTCTTTTCATATGGGTTTTTTTCTGAGGTTTGTAAAATGGTTACCAAGCTCATGGTGGGGGCAGGGCAGTGTGCAGCCTGCATAATTAAATTGTAACCAGCCCAGAGAGTGCTTTAAGCATAACGGGGCAATATATAACCAGGGCATTTTGCTTCTTGTTTGTTATTACTTTGAAGCTCTCTGTATCAAATTAAATATATCCATCTGGTTTTTGCTGCCAGTAAAGGGCAATGTTCCCTCAAAATAACCAAAGTGTCTACGTGGTTGCTTTGAAAGTAATCCTAAGCACCATGATTTCATATGGAAGAGGTATGATCAACCAATGCAACTTTCTGTGCATTACATCCAAAATGATATGTAAACATTAGATGAAGGCTGTGGAACAAGTTCCTTCCATTTCTTACCCTGGACCCCACAAGGCCTTTCCCAGCATGGAAGCAAAAACCATTTCACAGGAGAAGTGTGATAAAACCCCTGGTTTTCCTCAGGATATTCACTGGTGTCACAATGGGCCTCCTCATTTAGGTGGGTGGAGGTGGGACCACACTGGAGGTGTGTCTCATTCTCCTGCCTCCTCCATGGCAGTGCATCGGGTTTGTTGTTTTGTTTGTTCAGTCGTTCAGTCGTGTCCGACTCTTCGTGACCCCATGGACCAGAGCTCGCCAGGCCTTCCTATCCTCCACTGCCTCCCGGAGTTTTGTCAAATTCATTTTGGTTGCATCAGTGACACCGTCCAACCATCTCATTCTCTGTCGTCCTCTTTTCCTTTTGCCTTCGATTTTTCCCAGCATCAGGGACTATTCCAGGGAGTCCTCTCTTCTCATGAGGTGGCCAAAGTACTGGAGCCTCAGCTTCAAAATCTGTCCTTCCAGTGAACATTCGGGGTTGATTTCTTTCAGAATGGATAGGTTTGATCTCCTTGCAGTCCAGGGGACTCTCAAGACTCTCCTCCAGCACCACAGCTCAAAAGCATCAATTCTGCGGCGATCAGCCTTCTTTATAGTCCAGCTCTCACTTCCATACATCACTACTGGAAAAACCATAGCTTTAACCATCCTGACCTTAGTTGGCAAAGTGATGTCTCTGCTCTTTAGGATGCTATCTAGGTTTGCCATTGCTTTCCTCCCAAGAAGCAGGCGTCTTTTTATTTCGTTGCTGCAGTCGCCATCTGCAGTGATCAAGGAGCCCAAGAAAATAAACTCTGTCATTGCCTCCATTTCTTCCCTTCTATTTGCCCGGAGGTGATGGGACCAGTGGCCATGATCTTAGTTTTTTTAATGTTGAGCTTCAGCCCATTTTTTTCACTCTCCTCTTTCACCCTCATTAAGAGGTTCTTTTATTCTTCCTCACTCTTTGCTATTAGAGTAGTATCATCTGCGTATCTGAGGTTGTTGATATTTCTTCCGGCAATCTTAATTCCAGCTTGTGATTCATCCAGACCGGCCTTTCTCATGATGTACTCTGCATATAAGTTAAATAGGCAAGGTGACAGTATACAGCCTTGTCGTACTCCTTTCCCAATTCCAAACCAGTCAGTTGTTCCATATCCAGTTCTGACGGTTGCTGCTTGTCCCACATATAGATTTCTTAGGATACAGATAAGGTGGTCAGGCACTCCCATTCCTTTAAGGACTTGCCATAGTTTGTTGTGGTCTACACAGTCGAAGGCTTTGGCATAGTCAATGAAGCAGAAGTAGATGTTTTTCTGGAACTCTCTGGCTTTCTCCATAATCCAGCGCATGTTGGCGATTTGATCTCTAGTTCCTCTGCCCCTTCGAAATCCAGCTTGTAGTTCTGGAAGTTCTCTTTCCACATACTGCTGAAGCCTGCCTTGTAGAATTTTGAGCATAACCTTGCTAGCATGTGAAATGAGTGCAATTGTGCGATAGTTGGAGCATTCTTTGGCGTTTCCTTTCTTTGGAATTGGGATGTAGACTGATCTTTTCCAGTCCTCTGGCCACTGCTGGGTTTTCCAAATTTGCTGGCATATCGTATGCAGCACCTTTACAGCATCCTCTTTTAAGATTTTAAAGAGTTCAATTGGAATGCCGTCACCTCCACTGGCCTTGTTGTTTGCAATGCTTTCTAAGGCCCACTTGACTTCACTTTCCAGGATGTCTGGCTCCAGGTCAGCAATTACGCTATCTTGGTTATCAGGGACATCCAGATCTTTCTGATATAATTCTTCTGTATATTCTTGCCATCTCTTCTTGATCTCTTCTGCTTCAGTTAGGTCCCTACCATTTTTGTCCTTTATCATATGCATATTTGCACGAAATACCCCTTTAATATCTCCAATTTTCTTGAACAGATCTCTGGTTTTTCCTTTTCTGTTGTTTTCCTCTATTTCTTTGCACTGTTCATTCAAGAAGGCCGCCCTGTCTCTCCTTGCTATTCTTTGGAAGTCTGCATTCAATTTTCTGTATCTTTCCCTTTCTCCCTTGCATTTTGCGTCCCTTCTCTCCTCCACTATTTGTAGGGCCTCGTTGGACAACCACTTTGCTTTCTTGCATTTTCTTTTCTTTGGAATATTTTTCATTGCAGCCTCCTGTACAATGTTGCAAGCCTCCATCCATAGTTCTTCAGGTGTTCTGTCCACCAAATCTAGTTCCTTGAATCTATTCTTCACTTCCACTGTGTATTCATATGGGATTTGACTTAGGTTATACCTGACTGGCCCAGTGATCTTCCCTACTTTCTTCAGTTTAAGTTTGAATTTTGAAATAAGAAGCTGATGATCTGAGCCACAGTCAGCACCAGGTCTTGTTTTTGCTGACTGTATAGAGCTCCTCCATCTTTGGCTGCAGATAACATAGTCAATCTGATTCCGGTATTGTCCATCTGGTGATGTCCATGTGTAGAGTCGCCTTTTGTGTTGTTGGAAAAGAGTGTTTGCAATGACCAGCTTGTTCTCTTGACAAAACTCAATTAGCCTTTGCCCTGCTTCATTTGGAACTCCAAGGCCAAACTTGCCAGTTATTTCTTTTATCACTTGACTCCCTACTTTAGCATTCCAATCCCCTATGATGAGAAGAACATCTTTCTTTGGTGTCAGTTCTAGAAGTTCTTGTAAGTCTTCATAAAATTGGTCAATCTCAGACTCTTCAGCACCGGTAGTTGGTGCATAAACTTGGATTACTGTGATGTTCAAAGGGCTGCCTTGGAATCGTACCGAGATCATTCTATCATTTTTTAGGTTGTATCCCAGCACTGCTTTTCTCACTCTATTGTTGACTATGAAGGCTACTCCATTTCTTCTATGGGATTCTTGCCCACAGTAGTAGATGTGATAGTCATCTGAACTGAATTCACCCATTCCTGTCCATTTAAGTTCACTGATGCCCAGGATGTCAATGTTTATTCTTTCCATCTCACGTTTGACCACATCCAGCTTACCCTGGTTCATAGATCTTACATTCCAGGTTCCTATGCAGTATATTTCTTTGCCACATTGGACTTTCCTTTCTCTTCCAGGCATGTCTGCAGCTGAGCGTCCTTTCGGCTTTGGCCCAGCCACTTCATTAGCTCTGGAGCTACTTGTACTTGTCCTCCGCTCTTCCTCAGTAGCATGTTGGACACCTTCCAACCTGAGGGGCTCATCTTCCAGCGTCATATCTTTTAGCCTTTTGTTTCTGACCATGGGATATTCTTGGCAGGGATACCGGGGTGGCTTGCCAGTTCCTACCCCAGGAAGTTTTATTACAGGCCTCATTGTCACCAGTGTAATTAGCCTTACAATGATGAAAGCACAGTTCAGCCTGTTTTATTTTGTAGCCTCACTGATCAACTGGGACACAAAAGTAGAAATGTGCCCCATTTATAAGATATTCCCTGATTTTTTAAATCGGATTTTTATACCGCCCAATTGGCAGGAGGCAAATCGGGTTTGTTACTTGATTTAAAACTCGTTTTTTTCTGGTTGCTTATATTTTGCAGGCAAGATGCTGTAGAGAAGAAATAAACGAGGAGGACATCAAGCGTCAGAGGCAGAGGTTAAATATTCTGATGCAAAAGAGGGTGTGGAGAATCAAACCAGAAGGAATAGGCTTAAAGGAAACCAGATAGATGAAAAGATGGACAAATCTGTTACTTATCAGGAGTAAGACCAAGCGGATCCAAAAACATCAAAAGGAGAAGAAAAGAATGTGTACTCCAAGTGTGTAAAATCTTTCACTAGCACCTCAAAAACTTGTCCCCATAGGAAAATCTACAAGGGGAGAATCCATTGACATGCTTAGAGTGTGAAAATATGTTTAATCGTGCTTGAGACCTAACTATACACCTGAGCACACACACACACAGGCAAGAATCCATTTGAATATCTATTGTGTGGAAAGAGGTTCAGTAAAGCTGTAAAGCTTGCTAGACATCACATGACACGCACAGGCGAGAAGCCATTTGAATGTCTGGAGTGTGGAAAGATGTTAAGTGATTCTGGAAGCCTTGCTAGCCATCGCAGGACCCACACTGACGAGAAGCCATTTGAATGTCTGGAGTGTGGAAAGAGATTCAGTCGAGCTGGAACCCTTGCTAGCCATCACAGGACCCACACCGGTGAGAAGCCATTTGAATGTCTGGAGTGTGGAAAGAGGTGCAGTCAATCTCAACACCTTGCTACCCATCGCAGGACCCACACAGGTGAGAAGCCATTTAAATGTCTGGAGTGTGGAAAGAGCTTCAGTCATGGTGGAAGCCTTGCTTATCATCACAGGACCCACACAGGCGAAAAGCCATTTAAATGTCTGGAGTGTGGAAAGAGCTTCAGTCATGGTGGAAGCCTTGCTTATCATCACAGGACCCACACAGACGAGAAGCCACTTGAATGTCTGGAGTGTGGAAGGAGGTTCAGTCATTCTGTAAGCCTTGCCAGCCATCACAGGACCCACACGGGTGAGAAGCCATTTGGATGTCTGGAGTGTGGAAAGAGATTCAGTCGAGCTGGAAGCCTTGCTTATCATCACAGGACCCACACCGGTGAGAAGCCATTTGAATGTCTGGAGTGTGGAAAGAGGTGCAGTCAATCTCAACACCTTGCTACCCATCGCAGGACCCACACAGGTGAGAAGCCATTTAAATGTCTGGAGTGTGGAAAGAGCTTCAGTCATGGTGGAAGCCTTGCTTATCATCACAGGACCCACACAGGCGAAAAGCCATTTAAATGTCTGGAGTGTGGAAAGAGCTTCAGTCATGGTGGAAGCCTTGCTTATCATCACAGGACCCACACAGGCGAAAAGCCATTTAAATGTCTGGAGTGTGGAAAGAGGTTCAGTGGTTCTCGAAGCCTTGCTAACCATCACAGGACACACACAGGTGAGAAGCCATTTGAATGTCTGGAGTGTGGAAAGAGATTCAGTCGAGCTGGAAGCCTTGCTTATCATCACAGGACCCACACCGGTGAGAAGCCTTTTGAATGTCTGGAGTGTGGAAAGAGATTCAGTGATTCTGGAACCCTTGCAAGGCATCACAGGACCCACACAGGCGAGAAGCCCCTTGAATGTTTGGAGTGTGGAAAGAGATTCAATAATTCTGGAAGCCTTGCTCGCCATCGCAGGACCCACACAGGCGAAAAGCCATTTGAATGTCTGGAGTGTGGAAAGAGGTTCAGTCAAGGTGAACACCTTGCTAGTCATCACAGAATGCACACAGATAAGAAGCCTTTTGAATGTCTGGAGTGTGGAAAGAAGTTCAGTCAAGCTGGGAACCTTGCTAGCCACCACAGAATCCACACAGGCGAGAAGCCATTTGAATGTATTGAGTGTGGAAAGAGGTTCAGTCGTTCTGGAAACCTTGCTAAGCATCGTAGAATCCACACAGGCGAGGAGCCATTTGAATGTCTGGAGTGTGGAAAGAGGTTCAGTCATTCTGTAAGCCTTGCCAGCCATCACAGGACCCACACGGGTGAGAAGCCATTTGAATGTCTGGAGTGTGGAAAGAGGTTCAGTCAAGCTGGACGCCTTGCTAGGCATCACACAACCCACACAGGCAAGAAGCCATTTGAATGTCTGGAGTGTTGGAAAGAGATTCAGTGATTCTGGACACCTTGCTAGCCATCACAGGACCCACACAGGTGAGAAGCCATTTGAATGTCTGGAGTGTGGAAAGAGGTTCAGTCAAGCTGGAAACCTTGCTAGCCATCACAGGACCCACACAGGCGAGAAGCCATTTGAATGTCTGGAGTGTGGAAAGAGGTTCAGTCAAGCTGGAAGCCTTGCTATGCATCACACAACCCACACAGGAGCCACATGAATGTCTGGAATGTGGAAAGAGTTTCAGATGCTGAAAGAGGCTCCCTCTAAGCCTCACCCAATCTCTCCCTCCTTCTCACCCCCAATCTCTCCCTCTTCCCCCTGGAGGAGGGAGTAGGAGGGAGAAGAACAGAATACCCCCCCACACACACACACAAACCTTTGGATGAACCAGGGCTGATCTGGGAGGAGTAGGAGGGTTGTTACACACACAAAAGTAAAATGATGTAAGCAACAGCTTTTAGGGCCAAACCAGGACAGGGAATGGGGAGGGGGAGAAAGAAGGCCAAAATCCCTTTCCCCCCCCCAAAAAAAACCAGGCCTTCTCTTGGGGCAGGGCCAGAGGGGAGGGCCAGAGGTGGAGACGGTCCATGCAGTTGCATTGCATGGAGGGGAGGAAGCTCCATCCTGCAGAACTCCTGCTGCTGCTCTATGTCTGAAGAAGTGGACGTGTCCCTGAAACGTTACATTAAAATAACCCCAAACCCTTGAGTTTTCCAGAAGGGGCATCTGTGGCCAGATCCTGCCTGGGCCAAGAGGAGGAAGAAAGCAGAGGAAGGGGGAGTCTTTGGTCCTCCAAGGGGGTAGGGCAGCGAGTTCCTCTTCCTAGAGTGGCAGGAAACTGAAAACTTCTTCCTTGGTTTGGACAAACTGATAAGAAGGAGAAAGGAGAACTAATTTTGAGTCTCCTCTTTGGCTTAAGATATTCTCTTGCTTTTGCTATTTAGAACCTGAAAATCGCTTGCTACGTATAGACAGCGTGTAACTTGGGTAACAAAAGTGAAGTAACTTGTTCCAATTTGAGCTAAAATGAGAAACTATGTACGTGCTCGGTGCACACGCATGCTATACGTGTGTAGAGTTGTGTGCATGTCTGAGACTGCCTGTCTTGAAATCTATGTCACTGTGGAAATAATGAGACATATATTGCCTTACTCAAAATGAAATGGATGAATGACTTGTTGGATCTCAGAAAGGGTCCTTCTCTGCTTATCAGGGAAGCACCATTCAGTGCATTGATTCCATTTTCGCAATACTTTTTCTATTAGTAGTAGATATAAATATCTCGTATGATCAGAAATACATACTTCATCATGTAATAGTTGCCGCAAGGATACTATATGGGAAATTTTGGAAACAACCAGAAGCGACCAGAGAGAAACCTTCATGAAAAGATAAGAGAATGTATCGAAATCAAAAGGCTATCCAGATTTCTGAAGGGAGACTACGAAGAGATCTCCAAAAAAAGATGGCAAGAAGTAACAAGCTTACTGGTATTGTGATATTATTTTGTGATTCTTTAACATGTACTATCGTTATTTTTGACTTGATATATTCAATGTAATTTTTATAGTGTATCCCCCCTTCTTCCTTCCCCCTTATCCCCTCTTTCTCCTCAAAAACCAATAAAATTCTTTAATCGATTCAATTTTTGCAATAAAAAGTATTTTCTCGAGAACCTGTGTCTTTTTCTATGGAAATTTGCCAGTTGCCAATCTCATTGTGGTTCATTCCTGTTTGTGGGATAACAGAGGAGAAGGCTGTGTCAGTGTGGAAAGCTGGATCAGCCCCCTTCCTCTTCTCCCTCCTCCTCTTCCTTCTCCTCTCCTCCCCCTCCTTTGTTCAACAACTAAGCAAGAGGGTTAGGCCACAAAAGCCCAAGTGGAGGGAGGTCAAGAGTGGGGTCCCCCAAGGCTCAGTACTGGGACCCCCTGCTTTTGAACCTCTTCATAAATGATCTAGAAGTTGGAGTAAATAGCAAGGTAGCCCATTTATACAGTAAATTATATTATTCGGGGTAGTAAAAAACGAGAGATTGTGAGGAGCTTCAGAGGGATCTCTCAACACTGGTAAGATCAGAGTGATGCACGTTGAGGCAAAGCAACAACACCCAATTACATTTATAGACTGATGTGGTCTGAACTAGACATGGGCACGGAGCGGCGAAATTGTCGTTTTCGGTTTTCGTTTCCGTTATGTAACGGAAACCATAACGATAATTACGCCGCTCCAGCTCGAACCCGACCCGAAAAAAGAAAAATTGGGTCGGGTTTTTCGTTGTCGTTAATGGCATCGCGGCGATCGTGCGAAGCCATTGCCAAGCAGCACAGAAAAAAAGTTTTAAAAAGTAAAAACAAACAAACACCCGACTCCCAGCCAAAAAAGCAGGCGAAAATATGCCTGCCTGAGGACACCTACCAGAGGGGTGGTTTCTGGGGGGGGTGTCCCTGGCCTTCCCCCCCTCTCCTGTCCTGGGCCGCTTGCACCAGGCTTGGGGGGGGGTCATCCTCGTCGTCTGTCTCGCTGCGTGCCACGCAGTGGGGGGGGGATCCAAAATGGCGACAACAATTTTTCTTTTGAAATTGTGGTCAAAAAACACACCAAATCACCACCGAAACATGTGAAATTTATTTATTTTAAATGCCTGATTTTTAATAGTAGCAGCAGTGGGTTTTTTATAGCAATAAAATGACACTTTTATTTTATTTTATTTTATTTTTTTAGACCTGCCCATGTGGGCTGGGCATGGGATGGGACCATGCAAATTTTTTGAACCATTCCACCAATGGCATGGCCAGGTTTTGACTGACACTTCTGGATGTGCCAGAGGGCATTAAAAGCCGAGGCACATTCCAGAAGTCGCAGTCGGGTCTTGGATGTGTGGAGGGTGGAGGGCTGTGTGGCTGGCTACTCTGGCTATTTGAATCGAGATTGGAGGGAGGCTGGAGGCTTTAGATTTAAGTTAGGCAGGCAGGGAATTTAGAAAATAATTTATTTGATTCCCTGCAGCTTTGTCTGCTGAAGGGAATAGCAGTTTATTCTTTATTTCCCTCTGGCAGTTTGTGAGGATTTTTTTTTCTGATATTGGGTAAAGGGGGAGGTTCGACTGGGAGTGGAAGATGTGGATTTATTTTAAAAATATATTATATACTACCATTTCTTTTCTATTTTCCCAACTTCAATTTGCTTGCACACACACATTTGGGGTGCAAGCCAAGAGCACCTCTATCTAGTGGAGAATATTTTACAATATTATTTATTTAGTTTACTATTAACTTACTTCATTGTTTGTTTTTTAAACTTGTTGTGAGTGCACTGTGCAGTTCAACAACACAGGCCCATTCCATTTAAGTGGATCAGAAGAATTTTGAATTTTATTGTCATTTTATTCCCTGAACAACTACTAGTAAACTATATTGTGTTTGTTTATTTGCACCCCAATATCTTTTTTGTTGGGAAGCTGCTGCTGCTTCTGCTTCACAGGAAAGGTCCGGTTTTGAGTAATCGATTTCCGGACCTCCCTGGGAGAGGCCACTCGATGTGAGAGCGCCTGCGAGGTTCTGGTGAGTCGGGCCTCAGTTGACCCTGGGAGATCCGCTCTGTCAGGTACTCAGGTCCCAAGCCGTGGAGGGTTTTGTAAGTCCAAACCAGTACCTTGAACCTTATTCAGGGACACAATGGGCAACCAATGCAAGCAAGCCAGAACTAGGGTGATGCGGTCATATGTGCCCATAGCAACCACCAGCGTGGCCTCCACATTTTGTACCCACTGTTGTCTCCGAAAAAGGGTCAAAAGGCAGCCCCACGTAGAATGCGTTGCAATAATCTATCCTCAAGGTCACAAGTGCCTGCCACATGCTTTTTTATTTTGTTCTGTTTACTTTTTTCTTTGATTTTGCCCAGTATATACCAGGTGTCCAGAATCTGTAATCAATTACCTCAGAGACTTAGTCATTGGCTCAGAACCCTTCAGCAACTGGTTCAGAATCGTGTTGCACGGCTGGTGAGTGGTAGGGCCACCAAGGACCACATCACACCGATTCTGTATAACCTTCATTGGTTACAAGTTGCTGCCCGAGCCCAATTCAAAGTGCTTGTTTTGACATATAAAGCCCTAAACGGCTTAGGACCTACATACCTGAAGGACCACCTCCTTCCATATGAACCTACCCAGCAATTAAGATCTAGTCAGGGAGCCCTCCTGAAAGAGCCATCCATTAAGGAGGTGAAGGGGATGGCTTGCAGAAATACAGCTTTTTCAGCAACTGCCCCCAGACTATGGAATGCCCTCCCAAATGAGACTCGCCTGGCGCCCACGTTGATAACATTTCGGCACCAGGTAAAAACCTTCCTGTTCCAGACGTTTTTTAACTAATGATTGTGGGTCCTGATGGCAATTTTAGGGGTGTGTTTTTAATGTATTTATTGCATTTACATGTTTTTATTGTTCTAATTTTATTGTAATTTTGCTGTTTTAATTGTCCATTTTGATTTGAGCTGCCCAGAGACCTTGGGGTACTGGGCAGCATACAAGCTAAATAAATAAATAAATAAATAAATAAATAAATAAATAAATAAATAAATAAATACATAAATAAAATTATTACATACATAGTATACACATACATAGTATAAAATTTTTAACACTGGTTCTCAAACAAGGATTGTGTGGTTTTCCCCACACTTCAGATTTTTCAAAGGTTTTTTGAATGACTTGGGTCCTGCGGTGTGTAGAAAGAAAAGCCAGAATGACAGAAACAGGCTTCTCACTCGACATTCAAATAATGGTTTCTCACCTGTGTGAGTCCTGTGACGGCTAGCAAGGCTTCCAGCTCTACTGAACCTCCTTCCACATTCTATACATTTATGTGGCTTCTAAGCTGTGTGGATTTTGTGATGACTAGCAAGTCTTCCAGATTTACTGAACCTCTTCCCACACACCAGACATTCAAATAGCTTCTCACCTGTGTGGATTCTGTGATGCTTAGCAAGGTTTCCAGAATCACTGAACCTCTTTCCACACTCCAGACATTCAAATGGCTTCTCGCCTGTGTGGATTCTGTGATGCTTAGCAAGGCTTCCAGCTTGACTGAACCTCTTTCCACACTCCAGACATTCAAATGGCTTCCCTCCTGTGTGGGTTCTGTGATGGCTAGCAAGGATTCCAGCATGACTGAACCTCTTTCCACACTCCAAACATTCAAACGGCTTCTTGCCTGTGTGGGTTCTGTGGTGCCTAGCAAGGCTTCCAGAATAATTGAACCTCTTTCCACACTCCAGACATTCAAGGGGCTTCTCGCCTGTGTGGGTTCTGTGATGACTAGCAAGGTTTGAAGCCCGACTGAACCTTCAAAAAAGCACTTAAGACCTTGCTTTTCAGAGAGACATTTGGTGAGCATTAGGATTTTATTGGGGGTGGTGGGGATGGGTTTTTTGGTTCTCTTCTGCCATCTTGCCATTTTAATTATATTTTTAAATGGTTGATTTGTTTGATATTTGTTTTTATAGTTATGTAATTGTTGAATACCGCCCAGAGCACCATTGGAAAGATGGGCGATATAGAAATAAGTAAATAAATAAATAAATAAATATACTGCTTATTGATTGGACACATATGAATTGATCTGGTATAATATCGTGTACAATGTTATAATTTGGTACAGCCAACATATGCTGATGTGACCTGATGTAACATCAAATGCTGTAATGTATTCTGTGATGGCTGGAAGAGTTGTATGCAAGGGAGACGTTGCAAGGGAGGTTTATCTGCTGGAAGTCAGATCACTTTACTCTGTCTATTGACATGTTAAACTCTCTTGCTGATGCAATTCTGTCTTGGATGCTTTGTATATATTGCAACGGAATTTCTAATACACTGGCATATAATTTTTACATATATTCTCTCTCTTTATCTGTGCATGTGATGTATTTAAGTTCTGTTCCAGAGGAGATCATAGAATCATAGAGTTGGAAGAGACCTCAAGGGCCATCTAGTCCAACCCCCTGCCATGCAAGAACCCCATCACAATATTTCCCACAGATGGCCATCCAGCCTCTGCTTAAAAACCTCCAAAGAAGGAGACTCCACCACCCTCCACGGCAGCATGTTCCACTGCTGAACAGCTCTAACTGTCATGAAGTTCTTCCTAATGTTCAAATGGAATCTCTTTTCCTGTAGTTTGAAACCATTGCCCTGGGTCCTAGTCACTGAAGCCATGGAAAACAAACCTGTTCCATAGCTATCATACCATCATGGGAGGGCCGACCTGGCGTGCATTACTGAGACCTGGGTGGGAGCGGAGGGGGGGAGCTTTGCTCAGCCAGCTGTGCCCCCTTGGTTTCTTGGTTCAGGGCGTAGGCAGGTCGGAGGGCCGTAAGTGGGGTGGAGTGGCCATTGTTTACAGAGACACTATTCATGTCAGCAGGGCCTCGACGTTGGTAAGTCCGGGGTTGGAATGTCTTCATCTCTTGGTGGGACTGCGGGACAGGTTTGGCATTGTGCTTGGTTACCGTGCTTCCCACAACCCAGCACAATCCCTACCAGAGCTCACCGCGTTCATTGCGGCTGCACTTTTGAGATTCCCCCCGCCTTTTGGTGATTAGGGATCTCAATGTGCATGCCAGCGATGGACTGTCAGGTGCGGCTTTGGAGTTCATGGAGTCCATGACTTCCATGAACCTGACGCAGCATGTTTCATGCCCCACTCATAGATCTGGACCTACCCTGGACCTGGTATTTACCTCCACTTCGGGGGATTTTTCTCTGAGGGTGCAGGACCTTGAATCCACTCCCGTGTCATGGTCAGATGATCACCTGCTGTCGTTCTCTCTGTCAGTCGCTGCCCCACCCCGCGGGGACCCTTGGTCATCTATCTGGGCCGGCCCCCAGAGACTCCTGGTGCCTGATCGGTTAAGAACATAAGAACATAAGAAGAGCCATGCTGGATCAGGCCAAAACCCATCTAGTCCAGCTTCCTGTATCTCACAGCCACTCCACCAGGTGTGTTTGGGGAGCACATGAGACTAGATATCTGTCTCCTGATAGCACTCCCCTGCATCTGACCCTTGAAGTACCCTGGTTTAAAGCCTGGAGAATTACACATCTCCATCATGGTTTGTAACCTGTGATGGACTTTTCCTCCAGGAATCTGTCCAATCCCCTTTTGAAGGCATCCAGGCCAGATGCCATCACCACATCCTGTGGCAAGGAGTTCCATAGACTTACAACGCGCTGGGTGAAAAAATATTTTCTTTTGTCAGTTCTTACTCTCCCAGCCCTCAATTTGAGTGTATGTCCCCTAGTTCTGGTATTTTGTGAGATGGAGAAGAACTTCCCTCTATCCACTTTACTCATACCCTGCATTATTTTGTATGTCTCAATCATATCCCCCCTCAAACGCCTTTTTTCCAGACTAAAGAGCCCCAAATGTTTTAGCCTTTCTTCATAAGGGAGGTGCCCCAGCCCAGTAATTATTTTAGTCGCTCTCTTCTGCACCTTTTCCAGTTCCACTATGTCTTTCTTGAGATGCGGTGACCAGAATTGTACACAATACTCCAGGTGGGGCCTTACTCTTGTTTTGTATATTGGCATTATAATGTTGGCTGTTTTATTTTCAATCCCCTTTTTGATAATCCCTAGCATGGAATTGGCCTTCTTCACTGCTGCCACACATTGGGAAGACACCTTCATGGAGCTGTCCACCAACACACCAAAATCTCTTTCCTGATCCGTCACGGATAACTCAGAGCCCATGAGTTGATAGATGAAGTTTGGATTTTTTGCCCCAATATGCATTACTTTACATTTGGTTACATTAAAATGCATTTGCCATTTCTCAGCCCATTCCCCCAGTTTGGAGAGATCTTTCTGGAGCTCTTCACAATCTTCTCTGGTTTTTACCACACGGAAAAGTTTCATGTCATCTGCAAACTTGGCTACCTCACTGTTTATCCCTGTCTCCAGGTCATTTATGAACAGATTGAAAAGCACCGGTCCCAGGACAGAGCCCTGGGGCACACCGCTTTTCACTTGTCTCCATTGTGAAAATTTCCCATTGACACCTACTCTTTGTTTCCGGGATCTCAACCAGTTCTCAATCCATAAGAGGACCTGTCCTCTTATCCCCTGACTGTGCAATTTTCTCAGCAGCCTATGGTGAGGGACTGTGTCAAAAGCCTTTTGAAAATTCAGATAGACTATATCCACCGGTTCACCCAAATCCACGTGCCTGTTGACCTTTTCAAAAAATTCTAAGAGGTTTGTCAGACAAGATTTACCCTTACAGAAGCCATGCTGATTTTCTCTCAGCAAGGTTTGTTCTTTTATGTGTTTTATGATTTTCTCTTGGATGAGGCTTTACACCATCTTCCCTGGGACAGATGTAAGGCTAACCGGCCTGTAGTTTCCTGGGTCCCCCCCTTCCTTTTTTAAAAATTGGTGTGACATCCGCCATCCTCCAGTCCTCTGGCACTGTGGCCGTTTTGAGAGACAAGTTGCATATAACTGTTAAGAGATCTGCAATTTCATTTCTCAGTTCCCTAATAACCCTTGGGTGGATGCCATCTGGGCCCGGTGAATGAATGAAGCTTCTGTTAATCCTCAATTTATCGATTAATCCTAAAACCTCCTCTCTTTTAACCTGTATTTGATTTAATTCTTTAGTCAAGAGGGGCGGCTCAGGCAGCGGAATCCACTCAAGGTCCTCTGTCGTGAAGACAGACACAAAGAAGCCATTCAATTTCTCTGCAATGTCCAAGTCCTTAACCTCCCCTTTTCCTCCCTCACCATCCAGAGGGCCAACTGGTTCTCTGGCAGGTTTTCTACTTCTAATATATTTAAAGAAGCTTTTATTATTACCTTTTATATTGCTAGCCATTCGTTCCTCAAAGTCTTTCTTTGCCTCCCTTATCATCTTCTTACATTTCTTTTGCCAGAGTTTGTGTTCCTTTTTATTTTCCTCATTTGGGGAGGATTTCCATTTACAGAAAGATCTCTCCTTGCATTTTAGAGCCTCTCTAACTCCACTCGTTAACCATGCCGGTGTCCTCTTGGACTTTAATGAGCTTTTCTTTCTTTGTGGTATGCACTTGTGCTGGGCCTCTATTATTGTTGTTTTAAACAGGCTCCATGCACTCTGAAGAGATTGGATTCTTCTAACATTCCCCTTCAATTTCTCTCTAACTAGTTTCCTCATCTGAGGGAAGTTTGCCCTTCAAAATCAAGGGTTTTTATGTCTGATTTGGTTGACACTCTTCCTCCAACATGCATGGCAAAGGAGATTGCAGCATGGTCACTGTTTCCCAGAGGCTCAGTGACATTCACATCCCTGACCAGGTCCAGAGTATCACACAGTATTAGATCCAGAGTTGCCTGTTCTCGGGTGGGCTCCATGACAAGTTGCTCTAAGGCACAGTCATTCAGCAAGTCGAGAAACCCAGTTTCTCTTTCTTGCCCGGAGCTCGCATTGGCCCATGTGGGGTAATTGAAGTCCCCCATGATTACTATCCTATCCCTCTTAGCCACCTCCATGATTTCTCTCCTCATTTCAAGGTCCCCCTCAAGTTTTTGATCTGGTGGATGATAGAATACTCCAACTATCACATCACTCCTGGGACCTGGTAGTTTAACCCACAGTGATTCTATGGTGGAGTCAGACCCTCTGTCCATCTCCATTCTGCTGGATTTTACCCCTTCTTTGATATAGATGGCCACTCCTCCTCCAACCCGCCCCTCTCTATCCCTTCTATAGAGTTTATAGCCTGGGATTGCTGTATCCCACTGGTTCTCCACATTCCACCAGGTTTCTGTTATGGCTATTATATCTGTGTTATCCCTAGCTGCCAAATGTTCAAGTTCTCCCATCTTTGCTCGGAGGCTTCGAGCATTGGCGTAGAAGCACCTGTACAGTGGGTCCCGCAACAACAGCTGCTGCCTTGTTCTTTTCCCCTCACAGCTTTTATTTTCAGTAGACAAACTGTCACAGTCCATTATTCTCCCAGTGCTAATACCTGCTATGTCATCTCTATGTGATTCTCTACCCTCTCCAACCTCGTTCCCCGAGGATGAGCTGTTCCGAACCGGATGCCACTCAGCTCCTGTCGGCTTTCCCCCAGTTATCAGTTTAAAAGCTGCTCTGCTGCCTTTTTGAGGTTGAGTGCCAGCAATCTGGTCCCATCATGATTCAAGTGCAACCCATCCCTCCTGAACAGGTTTGGTTTGTCCCAAAATGTTCTCCAGTTCCTGACAAATCTGAAGCCCTCCTATCGACACCATCGCCTCATCCACGCATTGAGGCTTCTGAGTTCTGCCTGCCTGGCGGGTCCTGCACGAGGAACAGGTAGCACTTCTGAAAATGCTACCTTGGAAGCCCGGGACTTCAATCTTCTACCTAACAACCTGAATTTGGCTTCCAAGACTGACCGCTTGGCCTTCCCGACATCATTGGTACCAACGTGTACCATGACCACTGGCTCCTTCCCAGTTCTCTCTAACAAGCTATCTAGATTTCTCGTGATGTCTGCAACCTTTGCACCTGGCAGGCAAGTGACCATACAGTTATCATGCTCCTCACAAATCCATCCCTCTGTATTTCTAATGATAGAATCTCCTAGTACAAGGAGCTTCTCTCCTGCAGCCTGCTCATCTACATGTACCTGATGTTGTATCTCATCAATAGTGATGAGGGAGAGATCCTCAGGTGGAACCAATTGTTCCTCTGTGCATGCCTCATGAGGTGTGATGAGGGAAAGAGCCCCAAATTGATTGTGCAATATGAGACTCTCTGAGCGATCCCTTGGCCTTCTACTCCTTTGAGTCACATTCCTCCACCCATCTACCTCCTGGTTTGGGGAAGTGATTACATCCTCAGAAGTGTGCCCTGTCTCTTCTTGGACCTGGATAGTCCGTTCCGCTCTGTCCAAGAACCGCTCAAGCTCCTTTATATGTTGCTGGTCGGATATGCGAGCCTCCAGCTGCTGGACCTTCTCTTCCAATAGCGCCACCAGCATGCACTTGCAGCAAATGTAGTTCTGCACACGCTCTGTCAAGATGACAAACATGGCACAAGTACTGCAGGTAACTACAGTTGCTCCCTCCAACTCCATTTTAGCGAGTGCAATAAAATGTATTCAAAAAGGTCTCAAAAATGTAAACTTAAACTAAATTTGTTTTATCTAGTAAGACTATTTACTTCTTTTGTTGTTTATTCAAGATCTAACAGTGTAGGGGCCGCTAAAGCACTTGTTAATGTGTGTAGGACCTCCTGAGGAGTAGATTGCCTTGGGAACTCAAATATACCCAGAAGAATTTTTTTTTTTAGTTTGCACGTGCTGTCAGGCGCGTGCTGCTGGGAGCAGCTATTTAAAGATAAAACTCCGCCCCTTACCTCCTGCAAGGACAGGAAGTAAGCTCTATCCCCTCTGGCCGTCTGCTTCCTCTCACAGCCGTGTGCTTCCTCTCACAGCCTGCTTCCTCTCTGCTTCTCTGCAAGAAAAGGACTGGGAGGCTGCTGGGAGCAGCTATTTAAAGATAAAACTCCACCCCTTACCTCCTGCAAGGACAGGAAGTAAGCTCTATCCCCTCTGGCCGTCTGCTTCCTCTCACAGCCGTGTGCTTCCTCTCACAGCCTGCTTCCTCTCTGCTTCTCTGCAAGAAATATGCATTACTTTACATTTGGCTACATTGAAACACATTTGCTATTTCGCAGCCCATTCCCCCAGTTTGGAGAGATCCTTCTGCAGCTCTTCACAGTCTTCTCTAGTTTTTACCACATGGAAAAGTTTTGTGTCATCTGCAAACTTGGCCACCTCACTGCTTATCCCTGTCTCCAGGTCATTTATGAACAGATTGAAAAGCACCGGTCCCAGGACAGATCCCTGGGGCACACCGCTTTTCACTTCTCTCAATTGTGAAAATTTCCCATTGACACCTACTCTTTGTTCCTGGATCTCAATCCATAAGAGGACCTGCCCTCTTATCCCCTGACTGTGCAATTTTCTCAGCAGCCTTTTGTGAGGGACTGTGTCAAAAGCCTTTTGAAAATCCAAATAGGCTATATCCACCAGTTCACCCAAAACCACATGCCGGTTGACCTTTTCAAAAAATTCTAAAAGGTTTGTCAGGCAAGACTTACCCTTACAGAAGCCATGCTGATTTTCTCTCGGCAAGGTTTGTTCTTCTATGTACTTTAAGATTTTCTCTTGGATGAGGCTTTCCACCATTTTCCCTGGGACAGATGTAAGGCTAACTGGCCTGTAATTTCCCAGGTCTGCCCTCCTTCCTTTTTTAAAAATTGGTGTGACATCCGCTATCCTCCAGTCCTCCAGCACTGTGACCGTTTTAAGAGACTAGTTGCATATTGCCATTAAGAGATCTGCAATTTCATTTCTCAGTTCCCTAACAACCCTTGGGTGGATGCCATCTGGGCCCGGTGAATGAATGAAGCTGTATATAGGGAGGTGGGCGGCAGAAGGGACTCACCTCCTTTGGGGGGGTGGTCAAGATTTTGCAGGAATTCTCCCCCCCTTCAAGTATAGGGGGAACAGATGGCAAAGAAGGAAAGGGGTTAAAAGTCCCTCCCCCCCAGGTTTCCTTGTCCTGAGCCAAAATCTGAGCCCTGGATCTCCCCTGGGTCCCAATGCAGTTCTCTCTCTCTCTCTCTCTCTCTCTCTCTCTCTCTCCCCTGCTCCTCTGTCCACCCATCCACGCAGGGCTCTTTTCTCTCTCTCTCTCTCCAGCTCCGTGGGGCAGTTGACGGAATGTTCCCCCAAAAAAGAAGCCTCCCCTGCCCCATCCGAGAACTGATGGAGAAGGCTGGAGATGGGCCCTGATGAATTTGGAATCAGTCGTCACACAATATATTGTACAATTATACAATATTAAGCTAACCAGGGTCAGGCCTGGTCAGTACTTGGATGGGCAGCCACCAGGGAATAGAGGGTGCTGTAGGAACAGGCAAACCACTCCAGGATTCCTGCCAAGAAAAACTCCATGGACATGGGGTCAGGAAGAGTCCATCACGACTGTAAGGACACAACACATACACGCATACAATTATACATATCTAATTATACAGGGTAGTCAGAACCGAGAGAGACTGTGAGGGGCTCCAGAGGGATCTCTTGACATTGGGGGGAGTGGGCAAAGCAGTGGCAACTGAGCTTCAATATTACCAAGTGCAGAGTGATGCAGGTTGGGGCAAAAAAAAACCCAATTACATTTATAAATTGATGGTATCTGAACTCTCTGCAACAAACCAGGAAAGGGACCTTGGTGTCCTGGTGGACAGCTCAAGGAAGGTGTCAACCCAGCGTGCCGCAGCAGTGAAAAAAGCCAACTCAATGCTAGGGATCATTTAGGAAGGGTATATAGAAAACAAGTCAGCAAGTGTCACTTTGCCTGTTTATAAACCTGTGGTGAGGTCCCACCTGGAGTCTTGTGTCCAGTTCTGGTCCCCATCCCTCCAGGAGGATACTATAGAAATGGAAAAGTGCAGAGGAAGGCAACCAGAATGATTCGGGGACTGGAACACCTTCTTTACCATCTGAGGCTGCAACGGCTGGGCCTCTTCACTCTTGAATGAAGGCGCCTAAGAGGTGACCTGATTGAAGTTTATAAAATCATACACAGTGTGAACAAAGTAGATAAGGAAAAGCGAAAAAACGTTTTTTGTTTTCATTTTTTTTGTTTCGATAAGGAAAAGCTGTTTTTCCTATTGCACAACACTAGAACTAGGGGGCACTCCATGAAACTTTTGAGTGCTAGATCTCAAACAAATGAGAGAAAGTACATTTTCACCAAGAGGATCACTGGTCTGTGGAATTCCCTGCCAGAAGAAGTGGTGACAGCTGTCAGCCTTAAGAAAGGATTAGACCAGTTCATGGAGAACAAAGGTATCGATGGCTATCAATATGGATGCCTAAGGACAACCTCCGGGTTGGAGAGAGAGGCAGGATATCTCTCAATGCCATTTGCAGGGAATCATAAGCAGGTGAAGACATCTGCTTGGGAAAACCCTGAAGCAAATGGTGGGCCACTCTGTGAGACAGAATGCTGGACTGGATGGGCTGTAAGGGCCTCTTCCGGCAAGGCTGTTCTTATATTCTTAATATGTGAAAGCATTTTTAAATAGTGTTTTTATGCCGCCTAGATAAGTGAGGCTCAAACCACTCAGCAGAGTTGAGCCGCCCTGAGTCTCTTGTAAGGAGAAAAGCAGGGTAGCAATATTTGAAATAAATCGTTTGGGGTGATTAAACTGCAGGAGGCTGTGGAACAATTTGCATCCCTTTCTTACCCTGGACCTCACAAGACCTTTCCCAGCAGGGAAGAGAACTGTTTCCTCAGATTGTCACAGGAGGAATATAATAAATCCCCTGGTGTTCCTCAGGACATTCACTGTGTCTCATTTTCCTGCCTCCACCATGGCAGTCCAGTGGGTTTGTTACTTGATTTGAGACTCCATTTTTATGGTTGCTTATATTTTGCAGGTAATACAGTGTAGAGAAGAAATAAAAGAGGAAGCCTCCAAGCGTCTGAAGAAGAGGTTGAGTGTTTAGATTTATTTATTTATTTATTTATTTAAATACTTATATCCCGCTCCATCTTCCCAACGGGAACTCTGGGCGGCTAACAGCGCAAGAAGCTAAAAAGCTAAAAAGGCTAAAAAGCTAAAAATAACAAGGCCACCAAGCAAGGGCAGCGGAAGGCAAGATGGCGGCAGACGGTAAGAGCAAAGAAAAGAAAGAGAAACTAACTAATGAGGACACCAAATGCTTCTTTGAAGAGGAAAAAGATGCAAAAGAGGGTGTTGAGAATCAAACCCGAAGGAAGAAGCTTAGAAGGGAAACAGATAGATGTAAAGATGGACAAATCTATTGGTTGTCCGGAGGAAGACCAAGCGGTTCCAAAAACATCCAAAGAAGAGGAAAGGAATGAGCATCCCAAGCAGGGAAAACCTTTTGCTAGCACCTCAACAATTTCTTCCCATAGGAAAATTCACCAAGGGGAGAAGCCATTGACATGCCTGGATTGTGGAAAGAGTTTTAGTCATTCTAGAAACCTCACTATACACCTGAGAACACACACAGGCGAGAAGCCGTTTGAATGTCTGGAGTGTGGAAAGAGGTTCAGTCATTCTGGAACACTTGCTAGGCATCACAGGACCCACAAAGGTGAGAAGCCATTTCAATGTATGGAGTGTGGAAAGTTCAGTAATTCTGAACACCTTGCTAGCCACCACAGAATCCACACAGGCGAGAAGCCATTTGAATGTCTGGAGTGTGGGAAGAGGTTCAGTAATTCTGGAAGCTTTGCTAAGCATCACAGAATCCACACAGGCGAGAAGCCTTTTGAATGTCTGGAGTGTGGAAAGAGGTTCAGTCAAGGTGAACACCTTGCTAGTCATCACAGAATGCACACAGATAAGAAGCCTTTTGAATGTCTGGAGTGTGGAAAGAGGTTCAGTCATTCTGGAACACTTGCTAGGCATCACAGGACCCACACAGGTGAGAAGCCATTTCAATGTATGGAGTGTGGAAAGAAGTTCAGTAATTCTGAAGACCTTGCTAGCCACCACAGAACCCACACAGGCGAGAAGCCATTTCAATGTATGGAGTGTGGAAAGTTCAGTAATTCTGAACACCTTGCTAAGCATCACAGAATCCACACAGGCGAGAAGCCATTTGAATGTCTGGAGTGTGGAAAGAGGAATTCTGGAGTGTGGAAAGAGGTTCAGTCAAGGTGAACACCTTGCTAGTCATCACAGAATGCACACAGATAAGAAGCCTTTTGAATGTGTGGAGTGTGGAAAGAAGTTCAGTCAAGCTGGGAACCTTGCTAGCCACCACAGAATCCACACAGGCGAGAAGCCATTTGAATGTATTGAGTGTGGAAAGAGGTTCAGTCATTCTGGAAACCTTGCTAAGCATCGTAGAATCCACACAGGCGAGGAGCCATTTGAATGTCTGGAGTGTGGAAAGAGGTTCAATCAAGCTGGACACCTTGCTAGTCATCACAGAACCCACACAGGTGAGAAGCCATTTGAATGTCTGGAGTGTGGAAAGAGGTTCATTCTAGCTGGACACCTTGCTGGCCATCACAGAACCCACACAGGCGAGAAGCCATTTGAATGTCTGGAGTGTGGAAAGAGGTTCAGTCATTCTGGAAGCCTTGCTAAGCATCACAGAACCCACACAGGCGAGAAGCCATTTCAATGTATGTAGTGTGGAAAGAGGTTCAGTCAAGCTGGAAGCCTTGCTTATCATAGTAGAATCCACACAGGCAAGAAGCCGTTTGAATGTCTGGAGTGTGGAAAGAGGTTCAGTCAAGCTGAAAGCCTTGCTTGTCATCACCGAATCCACACAGGCGAGAAGCCATTTGAATGTCTGGAGTGTGGAAAGAAGTTCAGTGATTCTGGAAGCCTTGCTAAGCATCACAGAACCCACACAGGCGAGAAGCCATTTCAATGTATGGAGTGTAGAAAGAGGTTCAGTCAAGGTGGAAGCCTTGCTTATCATCGTAGAATCCACACAGGCGAGAAGCCATTTGAATGCCTGGAGTGTGGAAAGAGGTTCAGTCAAGGTGGAAACCTTGCTAGCCATCACAGGACCCACACAGGTGAGAAGCCACATAAATGTATAGAATGTGGAAGGAGGTTCTGTAGAGCTGGAAGCCTTGCTAGCCATCACAGGACTCACACGGGTGAGAAACCATTTGAATGTCTGGAGTGAGAAGCCTGTTTCTGTCATTCTGGCTTTCCTTTCTACACACCGTAGGACCCACTCATTCAAAAAGCCTTTGAAAAATCTGAAGTGTGGGGAAAATCACACAATCCTTGTTTGAGAACCAGTGTTAAAAATTTTATACTATGTATGTGTATGTTAAAATGTAATAATTTAAATTAGCTGAAAGGTTCTGAGCCAATGACTAACTCTCTGAGGTAATTGATTACAGATTCTGGACACCTGGGATATACTGGGCAAAATCAAAGAAAAAGTAAACAGAACAAAATAAAAAAACATGTGGCAGGCACTTGTGACCTTGAGGATAGATTATTGCAACCCATTCTATGTGGGGCTGCCTTTTGACCCTTTTTCGGAGACAACAGTGGGTACAAAATGTGGCGGCCACACTGGTGGTTGGTATGGGCACATATGACCACATCAGCATACTTCTGGCTTGCTTCATTGGTTGCCTGTTGTGTTTCAAATAAGGTTCAAGTTACTGGTTTGGACTTACAAAACCCTCCACGGCTTGGGACCTGAGTACCTGACAGAGCGGATCTCCCAGAGGTCAACAGACGCCCGACCCACCAGAACCTTGCAGGTGCTCTCACATCGAGTGGCCTCTCCCAGGGAGGTCCGGAAACTGATTACTCGAAACCGGACCTTCTCTGTGAACAAACTGCCAAGTGAGATTCGCCTTGCACAGTCCCTGCCGGCCTTCAAAAAAGCACTTAAGACCTTGCTTTTCAGAGAGACATTTGGTGAGCATTAGGATTTTATTGTGGTGGTGGGGGGGTTTTTTTGGTTCTCTTCTGCCGTCTTGCCATTTTAATTATATTTTTAATTGGTTGATTTGTTTGTGTGAGGGTTCAGTCTTCGCCCAGGCTTCCTGCCCTTCCCGTTGCAAAGAAGGCATCTCACGTAGTAAGGAAACAGAACTTTTATTGGGTACATCAGTAGCCAACGGGGCTTTTCTTCTAACAACAGAATCAACTTCTTTAACATCAGACAGGAACTGGTTCTTTCCTCCATAAGTCCAGATTTCTAGAATGTGATCAAGTTCCCCACCACCACCTGTGGGTATTCGGTTCCACCACGGCTCTCTTCCTCCCTCTCCAAAAGCCTCAGCCCCTCTACCTGCGTCCCAATCTCCCTCAAGGAGGTTTGGGGGGTTCCCGCTTGTGCCCCAACTTCCAAAGTGTATCTGGGCCCACGTGGTCTCGGCTGGGGCGTACGAAAGGGATAATCGGGGCTCTTGCTCAGCTCCTCTCGGGGGTCCAAGGTCCCGGCCTCGATCTCCTGCCGAATCTTTATCAGCCATCTATCTACCTCTAAGTCTTTTCGTATTTCTTTCAGCTTACGGTTGTACTCTCTCTCTCGCCCCAGTAAGGACACTTCTGGCCGTGAGCCCAACGTCTGTAGCTCTCAGCTTCCTTATGTGGCATCATCATTTGTTCCCACTCTCCTGTCCATGGGTTCTCTATCCACACCAATTCCCATCCTTCCGGGAGCACCCTCTTCCCTCCCTTTTTACATGCTGCAAACCCCACCTCCACAGGAGCGGATTGGTTCCCTTTTCCCGCCAAGTCCTTCTTCTTACTTTCCTCCACCCTCCGGGCCTCCTCCTTCTCCTTTGCTCTAAGAGCATCATAATACCCCTTCAGGACCATGAACCTCTCCACTTCTGAAAGGTTCATCAGGTTTTCTGGTTTCTTTGGTTCCTCCAGCACCTCGGTAGGGCTTGCAGGGGTCCCTCTCGAGCCCTCAGAGAAGTTCCCCTCACAGTTTGATATTTGTTTTTATAGTTATGTAATTGTTGAATACCGCCCAGAGCACCATTGGAAAGATGGGCGATATAGAAATAAGTAAATAAATAAATAAATAAATAAATAAATAAATATGCTGCTTATTGATTGGACACATATGAATTGATCTGTTATAATGTGCATAATGATATAATTTGGTACAACCAACATATGCTGATGTGACCTGATGTAACGTCCAATGCTGTAATGTATTCTGTGATGGCTGGAAGAGTTGTATACAAGGGAGATGTTGCAAGGGAAGTTTATCTGCTGGAAGTCAGATCACTTTACTCTGTCTATTGACATGTTAAACTCTCTTGCTGATGCAATTCTGTGTTGGATGCTTTGTATATATTGCAACTGAATTTCTAATACACTGCCATATAATTTTTACATATATTCTCGCTCTTTATCAGTACGCGTGATGTATCGAAGTTCTGTTCCAGAGGAGATCATAGAATCATAGAATCATAGAGTTGGAAGAGACCTCAAGGGCCATCTAGTCCAACCCCCTGCCATGCAGGAACCCCATCGCAATATTTCTGACAGATAGCCATCCAGCCTCTGCTTAAAAACTTCCAAAGAAGGAGACTCAACCACCCTCTATCAATTTGAGGCTGTTTCCCTCATCACACCACATGAGGCATGCACAGAGGAACCACCAGTTCCACCTGAGGATCTCTCATCACAATTGATGAGATACAGGATCAAGGGCATGTAGATGAACAGGCTGCAGGAGAGAAGTTCCTTGTACTAGGGGATCCTATAATTAGAGGGATGGATTTGTGATGAGCATGATAATCGTATGGTCACTTGCCTGCCAGATGCAAAGAACTGGGAAGGAGCCAGTGGTCATGGTACATGTTGGTACCAATGATGTTGGGAAGGCTAAGCGGTCCGTCCTGGAAGCCAAATTCAGGTTGTTAGGTAGAAGATTGAAGTCCAAGGTAGCATTTTCAGAAGTGCTGCCTGTTCCTCTTTATTTAATGACTTGGAGGAAGGAATAGAGTATGCTAATTAAATTTGCAGATGATACCACATTGGGAGGGGTTGCTAATTCCCTAGAGGATAGGATCAAAATCCAAAAGGACCTTGGCAGATTAGAATGCTGGGCCAAAGCTAACGGAATGGATTTCAACACAGGGAAATGTAGGGTGCTACATCTAGGTAAAAAGAATGAATTGCACAGATATAGGATGGGGGACACTTGGCTGGAGAATAGTACCTGTGAAAGGGATTTGGGAGTCTTGGTGGACCACAAATTGAACATGAGCCAGCAGTGTGATGCGGCAGCCAAGAAAGCCAATGCGATTCTTGGTTGCATCAACAGAAGCGTAGTGTCTAGATCAAGGGAAGTGATAGTACCACTCTATTCTGCTCTGGTCAGATCCCACCTGGAGTTCTGTGCCCAGTTCTGTGTGCCTCAATTTAAAAAGGATGTTGACAACCTTGTGCAGAGAGGAAGGCGACCAGGATGGTTGAGGGTCTGGAGGAAATGTCTTATGAGGAACAGCTTAAAAGAAGGGTGAGGGGGGATATGTTAGCTATGTTTAAATATTTGAAAATATGTCACATTGAAGAGGGAACAGGTGCCTTGCCACCTCGGTCACCCCAGTTTTTTGAGTTTGGGCCTGTTGCACCAGTGGATGCCTCCAGGGCCCTGGGACACTGCAGGCCTGTGGCTTCTCCGTTCAACCCTTGCCCTTTTTGGCTGATTAAAACCGCCGGAGGGAGCATGCCAGAATGGGTTTCACTAATTGCCTCTGCTTCCTTCAGAGACGGGATTTTTCCCAGTCTTTTGAAGGAGACGGTGGTGAAGACCATTATTAAAAGACCTGGCTTGGCCATGGACGTTATGTCTAATTATCGTCCCATAGCCAGTGTTCCCTTTATGGGCGAGGGTGATCAAACGGGTCACTGCCCTGCATCTCCAGTCGTTCCTGGAGGAGAACCATGTCCGGGATCCCTTCTAATCTGGGTTTAGGCAGCATCATGGGACTGAGACAGCTCTGGTCACTCTGCACGATGATCTGTTGAGGAGGGCTGTTGTTCTACCCTGCTGGTCCTTCTCGACCTGTCAGCAGCTTTTGATACTGTCAACCACGGTATCCTCCTGGGGCGGCTCTCGGAGGTGGGGATAGGGGGTCTGGCCTTCGGCTGGCTCCGCTCCTTCCTTGAGGGCCACACCCAGCGAGTGAGCATGGGGGGTGAGTTGTCAGCTCCCTGGACATACTCTTTTGGGGGGTTGCCCCAGGGGTCATTCCTCTCCCCAATGCTCTTTAACATCTATATGAAGCCACTGGCTGAGGTCATCCGGAGTTTTGGAGCTTGCTGTCATCAGTACGCTGATGACACACAGCTCTATCTCTCCTTTTCCACCTGTGCAGTGGAGGCCGTCCAGACCCTTGATCGCTGCCTGGCCGCAGTTTTGGACTGGACCAGGGCTCACAGACTCAGGCTCAACCCTGGAAAGACCAAGGATTTATTCTTCGAGGGTGGTCCTGATGGTTACTGTGGCCATCTTCCCAGTCTGGGTGGGTCTGCCCTCCAGCTGGCAAAAAGAGTGAGGAGTCTGGGCGTCATCCTGGATCCGGACCTGTCCCTGGAGTCCTGGGTGGCAGCCGTGACCAGGTCGGCCTTTTATCATATTAGGCTTATCGTCCAGATTCTCCCGTACCTTGATGGGGACTTCCTGAGGACAGTGGTACAGGCGCTGGTCATATTGAGGTTGGATTACTGTAACGCTCTCTACATGGGGCTTCCCTTGAACCTTGTTTGGCGACTGCAGTGGGTCCAGAATGCGGCGGCCAGGTTGGTGGTTGGTGTGCGTCGCTATGACCGCATCACCCCCATCCTGGCTTGCCTACACTGGCTGCCCGTTGCGTCCCGAATAAGGTTCAAGGTGCTGGTTTTGGTTTACAAAACCCTCCATGGCTTGGCCCCTGTCTATCTGGCAGAGCGTATTTCCCAACAATTAGATCTGGCCCGACCCACCCGATCTTCCTTGGCCCTCTCGCTTTGGACCGTTACTCCGAAGGAGGCCCGTAAAGCGAGTACTCGCAAACGAGCCTTCTCGTTTGCTGGTCCCACCACCTGGAATTCCTTGGTGAGTGAGCTACGGCAGGCTTCTTCGTTGGCATCGTTTAAGAAAGCTCTGAAGACCTGGCTATTTAAGGACATATTCAGCAATGGCTAGGTGTTGAGATTTGTTGCTCAGGATGTTGGGACCCCTTCTCTCTCAGAAGGGATGAAATGGGACTCCTTCTCTCTAATTGAGAGAGGGAATGATTTGGGACCCCTGCACTGGGATATTTTATATATGAAATGAGTGCAGGAATGAATAAGGCCTCTTACTCATCAGTTTGGGATCCTGGCAATCTGTTTATTCCATTCAATCATTCATCAGCATTCTCAGCAGCATCCTGTTAGTAACAGCTGGCTGGTGGAATCTCTCTCCTCCTTTTCCTGTGTCTGGTCTTTTATAACTTTTACACGTCATGGAATACATCAATACACTTACCCAATCCCCAATAACTTCCGTGTTCTTGAGCATGCTCAGTAAGACTTCAATGATTGGTCAGCCTATCACCCAATAGTACAGTGCTCTCAGTGTGATGTCAGACCATAGTGATTGTCTGATTTCTTCACAGCTAGACTGGTCAGCCATAGGAAGTGAATCCCCACAAATTCCCCTTTCAAAATTAATTAAAAGGAACAAAAATATTGAATATAATATCTTAATACAATCAAAGGTGTGTTATGTGTAACCAATAGTGAACTAACTACAATAACATAAAAATTAATGCATTTAAGTGTAGCATATAAGTATAGCTATTATTCAGTGAAGTAGCTTATTCCAGTGTTTTTCAACCTTTTTTGGCCAAAGGCACACTTGCTTGATGAAAAAAATCACGAGGCACACCACCATTAGAAAATGTTAAAAAAATTAACAAGGGGGGGGAGGAGTAGATTGAGCCGTGGCTCCAGACCACCCCCACCCCCCCTGCACCTGGGGATGATGGGCTGTGCGGTTGCAGGACGCGCTGGGCGGGCGGGCAACCTTGGGGTCCCGCGGCGGGGGGCGCTGGCCACCCGCGGCACCAGGAAGCCCAACACACCCACATACCCACCGAGCCCGAGCCCACACCAACACACCCACACACCCACTGGAGGCGTCGTCGGGGCCGGGCCTGGGCCGGGCGGCGTGCCTGGTGACGGGGGCGTTGCGGGGCTTCGGGCAAAGCGTGGCACGGCTGCTGGCGGCGCGCCTGGTGCCGGGCTCGCTCCTGCTGCTGGCGGCGCACTCGGCGGGTGCCCTGGAGGGCAAGCTGCACGTCCAGGCCCTGCCCGCCGACCTGGGCGCCGACGAGGGGCTGCAGCGCGTGGCCCGGGACGCCGCCGACGCCCTGCGCCGCCACCACAACAGCGCTCGCCTCCAGCGCCTCCTCCTCCTCAATAACGCCGGTGAGCGTGTGGGGGCGACTGGCCGGCGGGAGCGCGCGCGCGGGGTGGGAGGTCGTCCGCCGGCCGGCGCAAGAGCCTCTTGGCGGGCGTCCTTTGTCCATGCGCCCAAGGAGTCCGCCCGGGCTCGTTCAAGGCGAGCGGGCGCGCAGGAAGGGGAAGCGGCGCCTGACGGGAGCAAAGGGGCGGCCCCCACGACACCAGCGCCACTGCTGCCGACCGCTCTTAAGCGCCGCCGCACGGGCACCACCTCCGAGTCGGGGATGGCCGCGGGACCAGCGGAGGGTGGCCCTCGTTCGCCCGCTTTTGCTCCGAGCGCTGCGTGCTGCAGCCGGCCGGGCAGCCGGCCAGCCAGCCAGCTGCGGGTGGGAGCGAGCGGCTCCTTTTCCCGCCAAAGATGCCCCGTTAGTTGGCTGCGGGTGTGTGCGCACAGGTGTGCGCAGGTAGGGAGGAAACGCAGGGACGCTGCGCCCTTCCCGGCTCTCCTCGTCCCCCCCGTCCTCCCGCTCGGCCGCTGGACACTTCCCGCGCTGGCCCCGCTCCCAGTCGCTGCGAGCCATGCTTCCACCTGCCCTCCCTTCCTGTTTTCCGTCCGGGCGGCAAGTCCGTCCGCTTTTTCTTCCCCGCGGCAGCGGCGCGCGAAGCCGGAGGGGGAAGACCAGTCCCCATTCCGCCTTGCCTTGCCCTGCTCTCGCCCCCTTCCGCGGACGCGCGCCACGGCACACCCAGCAACATTCCGCGGCACACAAGTGTGCCGCGGAACAGTGGTTGAAAAACACTGGCTTATTCAACCCTCAGACTGTGCTATAGCCAGTTTCAACCTGAAGGTGGCATTTCATCTTAATGTTATATCAGAAGAAGCATTTCCAAGAATAGATATTTCCCTGTTTTAAAATTTGTTAGAAAGTTTCAGAAAGTACTTCAAAAACTTATGTTAGTATTATTTTGAGGTATACAACAGCATGAAATTATAAACAGTATCACACCTACTAGCAGGTTCAATTTCCTAAGTTTAGTATCTAAATCTCACCCTTAACTAAAATTTAGTAAGTCAGCAAATATACCATGAGAAATACAGGCAGTTCTGCAGATATAGTAACAGCTTGCTTCATGGAAAACCCTTTTTCAAAGTGTGACCACTGTGGTGGATGATAGTCACTAGTATTGCACCTACTCAAAGAGAAAATAAGACATAATTAATAGCAGGAATGTACAAATATCAGTTCACAGCTTGGGTTTTCAGAGGATGACACAATACTGGAAGTGTTCTGGAGTGTGGGAAGAGATGTGCCCATAGAGAGCATTATATAGGGACAGTTCTGTTGTAGAAAATGATAGGAAGCTCTTTGCTAAGATGATCCTGTATTCTGTTGCAGGGTCAGCAGTATGGACATTGATGAAAATCCTAGCTTTGGCAGGCACGGGGAAAAGACATGTTTTTCTAAAGTCACAGTCACAACAGAGACCAAGGCAGCTTGAAAAAAGGAGGTGGGGTTGCTGAAAAGCATAAGCTCAGTCCAGTTGATTTTTCAGGGCTGGGCACAGTTCATCTCCATCTTTAGCCATGGGGTGTACAGAGAGACATCCTCAACAGACAGAATGGAGCCATTCCACATCCCATCTATCTCTTCTGTTCCTCCACCACCACCACCATCATCTTTTTCTTCCGGAGGCTTCCACAGGAGGTGGAACTGTGCTGTTTTCCCATAATTAGCATTAGGCAAGAAGCTAAACCGTAGAGGGAGTGTTGATGGAATTTGTGGCTGTGGCAGGTATGGGGCTGAAATCACAGTAACATGAGCCCTTGAATCAATCTGTCGTCCAGAGATTGGCTTGCCACCCATTGGCAAAGTCAGTGTGAGGTGGAAGTCTGGGACTGGAACAGCCATTGTCTGAGACGTGGGCGCTGTCTGTGATGGTGGCATGGGCTGAACGTTAGCAAATGCCTCCTTTGCTTTGAGCTGCTGTGTATTCTGCACCCAGATATGAAGTGAAAAGCAAGCATTGGCATCTGGATACACCAGCGCAGATTGGGTTGAGCGAGCAACTGAGACTGTATTGTCTTGACTTGGCTCTGATCTGCTGTAAATAGGGACTGATACTGTTTAGCACTGACTGGAGTCTGACCTCCCATTTTAGAAATTTTGGTGGCTGATGCGTGGCTGAGCAAGGTATTATTGGGGGTCAGCTGAGCCAAAGACATGCGTATTTTGCTCCATAGCATCTGATCAGTTACAGAGGCACATGGATCGGCTTTTAAGGCTTCTCCTATGCCGTCCCAGAGAGTCAAGTCTATTGGTCCAGATATATCTTTCTGCAGCCATAATAAATCCACCTTTTTTTGTAAATTTTTTGACCTCTTTACTTTTAAATGAGTGTTCATGGGGCTGCAATAAGTTTTTGAGATCAGAAGCCAATCGTTTCTGATGAGCTGACAAGCGTGAACCCATTATGGGGCTTGCTGTAAATTGCTACATGTCTTTGATTCACCAAACTCACCCTGAAATTGCAGCTCATTTGCAGCTCAATTGCAGCTCAATTGCAGCTCTTCTCTCTTGGGACCCAGAAGGGTGGGGAGGGAGAAGAATGGTGTCAAGACGTCAGTTGTTTTCTCTCAGCAGTAAAATTCCATCTGGAGGCAGATGCTCGCTCCGGAGGCTTGTGTTCTCTGCCGCTATCAGCTCTGCAGTCTGGAATGCGAGCTGGCTGTTCACAGCTTTTTTTGAGAGCGTTGGTTAAAGCTTGAGTTTCTTCTGCCTCAGAGAGGGCACCAATTTGTTGAGATTTGTTGCTCAGGATGTTGGGACCCCTTCTCTCTCAGAAGGGATGAAATGGGACTCCTTCTCTCTAATTGAGAGAGGGAATGATTTGGGACCCCTGCACTGGGATATTTTATATATGAAATGAGTGCAGGAATGAATAAGGCCTCTTACTCATCAGTTTGGGATCCTGGCAATCTGTTTATTCCATTCAATCATTCATCAGCATTCTCAGCAGCATCCTGGTAGTAACAGCTGGCTGGTGGAATCTCTCTCCTCCTTTTCCTGTGTCTGGTCTTTTATAACTTTTACACGTCATGGAATAAGTACATTTACCCAATCCCCAATAACTTCCGTGTTCTTGAGCATGCTCAGTAAGAATTCTGGATTCCTAAAATTCTTTCATAATAGAACTCCTACACATTCTGGTCGCCATGTTAAGAATAGAGCTATTCTCGACACTGATTGGTCAGCCTATCACCCAATAGTACAGTGCTCTCAGTGTGATGTCAGACCATAGTGATTGTCTGATTTCTTCACAGCTAGACTGTTCAGACATAGGAAGTGAATCCCCACAGCTAGGGATGCAGGTTCCTTTTTTTTCCCTTCTGCCCCTCGCCAAATCTGATTGCCTGCTCAGATGCTATTGTTATTGTTACTGTTTTTAACTTTTTAACTTCGCAGCTGGGGGGTGTTTCCCTTCAGCTTGCAGAGAGGGTGTGGAATCTGGGCGTGGTCCTGGACCCGGCGCTCACCATGGAGGCCCAGGTGGCATCGGGCCGCGTATTACCATCTTCGTCAAATCGCCCAGATCCGCCCGTACCTGGATGCTGACTCACTGAGAACAGTGGTCCAAGCGCTGGTGATCTCGAGGCTGGACTACAGTAATGCGCTCTACATGGGGTTGCCTTTGAATCTTCTCCGTCGTCTGCAGCGGGTACAAAATGTGGCGGTCAGGCTGGTGG